>SDVV010013376.1:0-15128 GCA_016164225.1 Gammarus roeselii | reverse complement strand
CTGACTTAACTTTCACCCACATCAATCTTGGGGACACCTCCTTCCATTCGGTAGCGCTACTAGCCAACCGATCACTCAATATCAAGACCACACCTTCTCGTGCCCTACCTTCCTCCACACCAGACTTTCTTCCACTTACAACATCAAACTCACATTCGCCCTTACCTTTCAACTTCGTCTCACTCAGCGCCAACACATCTAACTTCCTCCTCACAAACATCTCGCCAATCTCCCTCCTCTTTACATCACTCGTACTACAGCCACGCACATTCAGCGACCCTAACAATAGGGTCGCCGACTCGGTACTTCGGTCGGCCGGACCCTTGAGCACGTAAGTGCTAAGTTGTGTGAGTGTGTGAGGTGAGCCATGCCGTCGGCCATCCCCTTTTCTTGGGGATGTGGCCTAGTGTCTGTGAGACTTCGGTTTCCGGCGTCCATACCTTTCCGGTCCGTAGGTGGTCGTAGAGGATCTCAAGCTTGGGGCCTACACTTTCGAACGTCTGACGAGAATTCTGAAAAAAAAGGGGACAGTTACACTCGTTGAATGTCTCACGTAACCAAAAACTCTTATGTAAAGCCAAATAACTGCCAAACTAAAACATACGCAGTAACATTTTTTTTTGGCTGAATGATTGTCGTTACCTAAAAGTTATAAAATAAATCTACATCTAAAGGTACCATATAACTCGGGGAACGGTCTTCTTCAGAATCGTAACATATATACATTCAATAAGGCTCACCTGTCACGAAAAGTTTGATGAACTAGGCAGGCCTCTGCAACCTTCGTTTCACACAAATAAGATTCTAAATACCTGCACACACATTGATCTCAAATCGTCCAGCAGTTATTTTCGGCAGGCAATCTAGAAAGTGAATTATAAGCTGCGAGAGATTCAAAATGAAGAAAAAAGACAATGTTGACAGTTGACAAGTGTTTAGCCCATGTTAGCCAAACCTCCCTCTCACCATGTTGGGTGCAGTCTGCATCGCAGTGGTGTACAGTCCGTTCAGCACATCATAAATAGCCTGCGCTTCAGCAGGGATGGGCAGGGGCGTGCCGGCTGGTGAAGGGCGCGTCTGCTGGCCCAAGGCTGACATGGGAGGTGGCGGAAGGCCCGGCTGCTGCTGAGGAGGAGGAGGCGCACCAACGCCACCAAACCCAGTGGGGGGAGCAGACGGCTGAAACCCTTGGAATCCCTGCGTTTTGTGAAGAACCGGAATTGTTGAAGAGAACGTAGCAATAGGGATGTCGTTTATTAGAGCAACGAGGCTTTCTAGTGCGCTGGAACTAGAGTAGGGATATACTAACAAAAGTTACACAAATATGAATCGCCTTCTAGAAACCAGACTAAATCTACAATCAGTTGAACCCAGCTTCGGGAACCTGTTGCACGCCTGCATATTCGACGTCTAGATTCAACTATTGAAATCGCCTTCGTCACAGTGAAATTCGATAGATTTGGCGTACAAGTTAATTTCCACCAGCTAAGACAAATTGAGAGATAGTGGTCTGCGGTACGTAATTTACATGAACAAGAGACGTGTGTTTACGATCCGCGTTCACTGACCTGGAAGGCTTGTGGCTGAGCGGTCTGGAAAGGCTGCACTTGTGTCGGTACCATGGCGTGATGAGGCTCAGCAGCGCTTGCTGCAGCCGCATGCGCTTGCTGCTGAAGATGCTGTTTAGCCTGGGAGTGAGCGAGGGCGTTAATAACGACGACACTCTAGTGACACAATAGGTATAATTCGAATTACCTTAAACAACGAGACAACATACCTATATATTGCGGTGACTTTATATTCTCAGTAGCTACATTTCTGACATCATATTTGATGGGCCACATATACGATTTCACCAGGAAAAAATAAAAATAATCTATACGAAGATCAGTCGAAGAGTACAGGATAATCCGTAAGTTCATAATAATTCAAATAAGGCCAGTTTCATCTGACCGTTTAAAAGATTATAAGAAATCAGTTTCAGGGCGCAAAAAGAAAGCAGACTTGAAAATGAAACGATGCTGTTAGGGTAAAAACATCTGTAGTAACACGCATGTACGGTAGGGAAATAAAATTCGTTAATGATTCAAGATGAACGATGCTATAAGGGTTAAGGTATAGGTAAAAAAACACGCATGTGCTGTTGACGGCAGAAATAACGTCTTTTTGCGATTTGTTTCGGTATCCCTGCAAGGAGACTACGTTTTTAGAGGATGTATATTCATACAGCCCTTTCCTCTAGACCAAAAAGGAACAGCCTTAGCATATGTATACATAAGAAGTCATACAACCTCCTCACAGGGATATAGGGAAAAAAACACGAAAAGACCCGATTTCTGACGCTTATCGTACAATAGCGAAAGAAAACTCGATATGATATTCAAGATCAACAATTTTGCAAAGTACGTTATCAGCGCTGTGAAAACCATTAGAAGAGGAATTTCACGATTCAAAATCAAATTTTCTTCCTCTGTTACAGAATAATCCGACGATTTTTTTCCCTTCCACGCCAATAATGACGAGTCGGCAGCGCTGAGCTCAAGTAAACAATGGAATGATGCACTTGGGTCTAATCCATGATGGTCGATGTATATATACACTGAGCACACAATGGAATGATGCACTTGGGTCTAATCCATGATGGTCGATGTATACACCGAGTACACAATGGAATGATGCACTTGGGTCTAATCCATGATGGTCGATGTATACACTGAGCACACAATGGAATGATGCACTTGGGTCTAATCCATGATGGTCGATGTATACACTGAGCACACAATGGAATGATGCACTTGGGTCTAATCCATGATGGTCGATGTATACACTGAGTACACAATGGAATATTGCAGCAATATTAATTGATAGCTCCGTGTATACAATGAATTATCAACCATCTTTCTCCGCCACTACAGGTACCTTTACCTTAGTAGCAGGGTTTGAAGCAGATATTATGTCGTGCATGCGGTTGATGATTAACACTCAAGAAGCTCTTTAATAGCAAAAGGTATAGTGACGTGCCAACTGAGTGGTAAGGTAGTGACATTATTGTGCTTCAAGCAACAGAGCGTGAAGTAACGGAACGTGAGGAGTAGTTAGTTGGAGGAAACCGAGAAGCTAGTCCGAGGAAACTAGCCCCAAGGCAGGAGTTGCAGTCTCGTGCCAAAACTACGAAGAAGGCAAGTATGTTAAATTATAAACAAAATACAATATATACGATATAGATGACAAAATTGAATGGACCATTTCCACCGGAGCTCTGACGCGAATCTTTGCGAGCTACCCCGCAGGGCGCAAAAATCGTCAATCCAATAGGTTCGTGCACCAGGGTGCGCGGAAACAACAACGTGATCGGAATTAAAATTATTTAGAATTGACTGGTGCCTACAGAAATGCTACTTTACCAAAAATAAAGGATTTATACGTAGCTAACTAAAGAGATCGTTGTTCCTGTGCTCTCAATAATATAACATAGTGCGTTGTGAGGGGGTGGCCGCCTGCACCGCTACTTCAGTTTTACACTGCTTGGTTTGGGCCGGCATGTTTACTCAAAGCGATTTGTGTTTTCCGGTGGGTGAGGTCTGTGAGTAGGCTTTGCTGATTGCAAAGAGGCTCGAGCTGCCGCGAGTGCGTTGATAGATAACGGGTTACCTCCACCGGAGCTAAGACGCGAGTCATCGCAAGCTCCCCCGTAGAGCACAATTATTATTATTAAATAATTTTACTTCCATCGTTTGCCAATGGATTTTTAATTCAAAAATCATCGAGGTATTCCAACTGTGGCACATACGCACGCTGCCGCACACAGGAACAAAACTTCAACGAAAAGTTTAAATGTAGCTATACAAACAAATTATTGTTTGTGCTCTCTCATTACTAAGAAAGAACTTAATCAAACTTTAAAATAGTCATTTCAACTTCAGTACACGTGCACGTTGGTGCATACAGGAACAGTACATCAACGAAAAGGATCTAAACGTGGCTACAAAAACAGATTATCGTTCATGTGCTTCATTATTGCTATGCCAAAATACATTGCGGGGTGGAGGAACCGTCTCGTCTGGATTAGTATTCCGTTATTGCACCGTTCCGTATAGGGCGGTAAGTTAGCCGGAAGCGATTAACTTGTTTCAAAAGGCGAGGTTGTCACGTGAGTTTAGGGTCCCACGCATGACCCAGAAACATGGAGACCACGTAGACTATCAGTGTGTTGTGTATTGTTAGAGCTGGATTGAGGTGTAGACCGGGGACGAGAATATAATGCATTCTTGTATGTTTAATTGGCACAAATCGAAATCCGGTCAAGGAAGCCTAGTTCCCGACTAGGTTCACACACTTCTGGAGTTCATGTTGACTTTGTGAAACAGTTAGAGTCAATAACTTGTTTGTGAGTGAACCACGTATAATGAAGAGAGCAGTCTACGTCACATGAGAGGGTGTCTGCGAGCTTATCCACTTATTATAAAAAGAATGACGTAAGGACTCTCCCCCGAGTGACGGCCCTTTATTGTGGATAAGGTAGCGAACGTGTCGCCGACCTTGACCTTAAAAGTACGGTGCAGTAGGAATTGGTCGTTAAAACGTGGTAGAAGGCCTCTCAGGCCTTTGCGGTAGAGATGTTTCAAGATGCCGTATTTCCAGCTGGTGTCGAATGCTCCTTCGGATGTCTGATGCAAGTCTTATTAGATCTGTCGCGGAGCAGCACTTGCGACCGCCGCACTCAATGTTGTTGAGGCCTGCATACATTTCGAGGTATCGACGAAGCGTGAATCCATAATTCCTTCCACCATCTGACAGAGGACGCTGGTAAGGTCAATAGGAAGGTAGTTACGTGGGTGACTGGGGGCAGTTTCCGGGTTTGGGTATCAGATGATTACCAATTCCGCCACTGATCAGGAAAATGATTTTTGAATTCATTATATAGAACATTTTATTTTCACAGAGAGATGTTAGATCGTGTTCATGTGTACCAGATCAGGCTCGGGAGAGGTTTCACGAGTATGGTCCGCAGCATGCGCTAGTTCATGGATAGAAATGGATGGTGTACAATTCTTAGTTTCCTGACGGAAAGCGTCCGTGTAGTTTGTTGGTTGGGATATCTGGTTGGAAGTCGGTGCAAGAATAAATGATACCTATGGATAGGCTACTCGGTACGTCCCGTGACCAGTCTGATTTTTTTCCCACAGTTGGTTGAGGGGGTGTATCGGTTGATAGTGTTGACTGATTGGATGCAGCTTTCTGTTTTTTTCCACGGTGTGTTTACGGAATTCGGCGGATGCTTTTATCCATGCTGTCTATTTCCACGCGCCTCAGCGCGACGGAAAACCACGTACAGCCTGATACGCCTATCTGCCGTTTCTTGCACCTCCGGGAACTACGGTTTTGAAAAAATTATCGGAGGGGAATGATTGGTGAGTGAATGTGAAAGCTGCACTTTATAATTTCTTGTATAAGTTGATGACGAAATCATGTTCTGAGATGTTGTCGGAAATATCATTCACAACGTTCCACGCAGTATGTGTTGAATGTTCGTCCCAACAACCTTTCCGTCATCTACCTATCGATAGGGAAATAGCGGTTTCACTTTCGAGGGTGATTCACGGACTTGTCCTTTATTGAGAAAAACCAGATTGTGAGGATCTATTGGGTTGGTCATTTTTAATCCCCTGAGGTCTGTTCTTTCGCATCCCCACATTCATGGTAGCTGTTAGGCTGTCCAAGGAAGAGTAAAGAGGAGGGCAATTGTTAGAACAGTTCGGTCATCGATGCCTCCGACAGTTAGTGCCTTTGTCAGGAGTAGATAGTTGCCACTATTACAATACAATCGTTTCAGTGGATTGTCTTGCAATGCATATCGTTACAGCGATTGCGTGGAGTTCTGCTCACAAGGTAAGAGGGTGGTGAGGTAGGCTCTGGTTGATAAGGAGGACTGCTTCCCCGTGAGCAGTCGCAGTGTGGTGGCCTTCTCGGCGATGTACGACGTATTGGGGAATTGTGAAGTTGGAAGTCTCTTCGAGTTCAATCTCCTGGAGGCTTATCACCAACGGTTCGTGAGTGGCAATTAGGATCAGTAACTTGTCTAACTTGTTCCAAAGTCCCTGGCTATTCCACTGAAATATCGCGTTGTTCCTCTCAAACGCGATCTACGTTCAAATCTTGATGACTTGGTGTTTTTTCTACTTTCATGGTCATTGTGTCTTAATGTCTGTCCGGAGATTGCTGGATCGCGAGCATGCACTTTCTTGGGAATGTGGTCTTCAAGAATGACTGCTTTCCTTCCCGATTATGCGTGTTTTGGTAGGAGTAAAATGAGGGTGTCCGGTTATTGTGTTAGCTTTTTAGGCAAGCGCGCCATTCCTTTCATGGAAGGCTGTTTAAACAGTAGGGTTGGCCGGTGGGTTATTTGAGTAGGTTAAGATGCATAATTGTTCAGCAGTTTCGGGAATGAGTTCTTCGTTGCAGAATTTCCTCACATCCTCACGCTGACGAGAATCGCTCACGCTGGTGTCGGGGATGAGAACCGAGGGTTGATTTTGATTTGATTCTCACTTCCACCAGAGTTTGAACGCGAGTCATAATAGGCTCCCCCGTAGGGCTTGATGATCATGGATTCCAGTAGGGTCGCACGACTCAGCGTGCGAGAAAAAAGAACGCTGTTAAATTTAGAAATTTTTAGCAATGTCAGACGCACGCTGTTGCGCACAAGAAAAATGCTTAGACGAAACGGATCTCCGCTTGCAATCATTTAGATCTTCAAGAGTAATATGTACGCACGCCAGCGCGTACAGGTAGCATCGTCGAGACTGGTAAAAGGTTTACGGCTACACGGACAAAGTCAGCTCCGACAGCAACGTAACACGACCTAGAACGCTACGCGGTCTAGGTCGATTATAGTACACTTCATTTATTCAGGTAAGACTCAGACGAAACGAATTCTCGCCTCCAATCATTTAGAACTTCAAGAGTAACATATACGCACGCTAGTTGATGTTGCTTAGCCCCGGTTTCCACCTGCGTTAGTGGAAACTGCGCCAGCGCACCGCCCGAAACTCTCGATACCCACCGACACGCGCGTGTCGAGACAAAGAGAGGTGGGAGCCGAGAAATGAGTGGCCGGCCAAGTGGTGGGGTATAGTTTGTTTGTTGCTATCTGAATTAACTTAGTGGGTTGTGTGGCAGTTAACAAATGGCCACCCGTGCTGTATAATTTTAATTGTGGACACCAGGACTTGCAGCGTGTTTATGTCCCTCAGCCACACTGCAACGCACCAACCAGACGCGCGCAGGGATATTAGATTTGATCTGATCCTCAGTTCCACCAGACCTCAACGCGAGTCATAATAGGCTCCCCCGCAGGGCTCGATGATCATGGCTTGCTGTAGGCTCGCACGCCTCAGTGTGCGAGAAGAAAAAAAAAATTAATTAAAAAAAAATAGCAAGGTCAGACGCACGCTGGTGCGCATAAGAAAAACGCTTAGACGAAACGGACCTCCGCTTCCAATCATTTAGAACTTCAAGAGTAATATGTACGCACGCTAGTGCGCACAGGTAGCATCGCCGAGACTGGTACAAGGTTTACGGCTACACGGGCAAAGTCAGCTCCGACAGCAACGCAACACAATGTTTACAGCTACGCGATCTAGTTAAGTAGAGGTGCAATTTATATATTCAGGTAAGATACAAATTCAGACAAAACGAATCCCCGCCTCCAACCACTCAGAAGTCCAAGAGTAATATGCACGCGCGACAGTGCGCAGATAGTATCGTCGAAACTGGTACAAGTTCTATGGCTTCATGGATTAGATCAACTCCAACCGCAACGCGTCACAAGGTTTTATAGCTGGGCAGTCCAGGTCAACCCAAAAAACTACATATGGTCCGTGCACGCGCGAGTGAGCACAGGCTAAATAAAAAACACCCATTCACAAAATCACAAACAGGAACTCCCACACAAATACACCAGCATTATACTACACGACAAAATTGTGGATCGTGAAGAAGAATGTAAGGGCAGGTTCGTCATGGGCAGAAAAACTGCTCAGATTATTGATTTCGCACTTCTTGTTTAGGGGGATAGGGTGGGGGGGGGCGTAGGTCCCTTGGGTCCCATAAGAGCCCGATGAATCCCGGAGGGTAACCCAAGAAATCCGGGTCTTCCCGAGCTTCCCGGATCCCCCGAGACCCCTCTTCTCAGCTCATCTCGGCTTGTCTCGAATAATATCGGCCAGTTTCGGCTCGTCGCAACCAACTCGACTCGCCTCAACATGTTTAGAATGATCTCGCCGCACCTCGACCAGCCTCGACGTGGCTCTCACCCTCTGCGCAAATAATCATGGGGACTGTCATAACAAAATTTTTCACTCAGGCATTTTAGGGTGGGAGTGGGGTGGCAGAGGTACCTTGGGTCCCAAAAGAGCCCGACGAATCCCCTCATCTCGGCTTGTCTCGAATCATTTCGGCCAGTCTCGGCTCGTCGCGACCAACTCGACTCGACTCGATATGTTTCCACTGATCTCGACGCACCTCGACGCGACCCTCGTCCTCTGTGCCAGTAATCTGCTACTGTTAATTGTTCTACTCAAGCATTTCACATATATACATTTTCATGTGTACGGATTTTACAGCGTAAGGAGAGGGAAGCAGGGGTCCCAGAGTTCAGAGGGGCCTCAATCGGGTCCCAAAGTTTCTCAAGGGAGTCCCTAATGGTCTCAAGGGTGACCCAAAGGGCCTCGGAAGGATCCAAGTGGGTGTCCCCAAATCCTCCTGGTCTTCCAAGTCCCCCTGGGAAACCCCCGGGTCCCTCGAGTCCCGCGGGTCCCACGAGTACCCCCCATCCCCTGGTCACCTAGTCTTAACTAGTCTCGGTTCGTCTCGACTCGTCGCTTCGCCAGTCGACTCGTCTCCACTCGCCTTAACCTGCCTCGACTCGCCTCGTACCGAGGGTTGGGTCCCTTTTTTTGGTTTTCATTGGGCAGAGCCTCGGTTAAGACATAAGTCGGTCTACGTTCTAAGCCCGACAAGCTGTTGTTCGTGGACTGTTATTAGTCATTTGGCTTTAAATTTGAGCTTCATTTCCAACGGAGTTTCAACGCGAGTCATGGCACGCTCTCCCGTAGGGCACGAGCATTTTGCTTCGTAGTAGATGGGTATTGAACACCTTGAGGTTGCCATCGGAGATATCAAAGTCTTACAGTTTTTTTTCCTTTTGTTGAGGGGAAGCTCATTGTGTTTAACTGGGGGATCAACCTCCCTGTCAAGTTCACCTGGGCAACGATATGTTCATTGTTATGGCCAATCGTCTCTACTACGAGAGCGATCGTTTGGCTGTGTTCGATAGTGTTGTTGATAAGGGAGAATGTTGAGGTCTTATCAAGTTGTGCTGCCGATGTATAAGAACTTTCTAAGGGTTTAGATTTTTTGTAGGTGAAACAGCTTTGGCATTACTAGGTTAAATTAATTTTAGTCATTGCATTTATAACGGTTCATTTCCATCTGATTCAGTGGTTGTTTTATGAGAGATTTACCATTGGTTGCTGTATTTTAGACAGTTGAGGTCGCCTGCCTTTCCGAGAGACATGAATAGTGATACCACATATGTTGAAAGGCTTTTTTTTTTTCGTGCTCACCGATGCACCCCTGCAGCGTTGAGGTGTGTTCGGCTCGCAGTGTTTGATGACGTGGCCATATTCAAGACCTTTCTTGCGCATCGCAAGTAATATCGCAACTGGGTAAGTTAGCGCTTTCCCTTGCTCTCCGGGAATTACTATGAATTCACGGGCGTCGGTTTATGGTAAGATTATCTGGTATGCTGTGTAACGAGGGAGGGTTTTGTGACTTAATCCATTCTGCTAAAGAAACTTCCGGTAACTCCATCTTACTTTGCCAAGCCAGCTGCGAAAACGCTCAGGTCAGTTGTATGTGTGTAGCTAGAAATGTGTACAAGTGGTTTGCTAGAATTGAAAGACGGATGTAGTTAACAGTTAGAATGTGTTTGCCTAGCGGGTAAATTACTTAAGAGCGCTGCTATGTTCGACTTTAATGATGTGGGTTAGATGCTTCAATCCTTGTCTGCGAACGCATTCCGGTTCACCTCCTAGTTGTTGTACGAGTGATTTCATCTTAACGACGGGATTTATTAAGGCAGCAGATTTGTCTGCACCGCCATCTATGAGCGTTATAAGGAAGTGGGTATGAAATGGTACAGATCCTTCTTCCCGAGTGGGAGGGTCAACCTGAGAGGAATGAATCAAGGCTATGGCCTCTCGTCAACCGACCTTATGGTCTGCTTGGAATTAAAGAACTTCATTTTTTGTCTTTGGAGCAGTATTTTGCGTCCCGTGGAGTGGCCATTTTCTCTGTTGCTAATTTTGTGATGCGATCATTGGTGGCATCATCTCCGGCCAGGGTCGGGTCATCTGAAGGTGGAAACGTTTCGTAAAGTTTGAGTTCTTTGGTGCGGGCATCTTTGTACTTAGCATTCTGGAGGGGCTGCTAGCCGCTCTCCGATGGGGTTTGTTCCTGTCCATCATTGGACTCCCGGTTTCCACCCTCGGTTCCGGGCGACTGATGGTAGAATCTCTCTATTTCTAACAATTTTGTAGTATATATCTAAATATATACTGCGTTTTTTCTAAATTTAAAATGAAACCTAAACGAAACGATTTTTTATGGGTTCAATGCGAAAAAAATATCGCTATTGGGTTCGAGTTGGCTATTATATACTAGCAATACCCCGGTGTTAGTGGGGGGGATTCATCTCTTTGTGCACCAAGGGCGGGAGTGTAAACATAAGCGGAAAGGAGAGAAGGTGGAGGGAATTAACTTTGCACCTTCAATTTTTTTTTTGAGCAAATGAAGAACTGAAGTTTGATGGTTAACGAGGACGTCACAGGAAAGCGGGTAACGAGAGATACCCCCAAGGTTTCCTTTTGAGGTGTTCATGGCTTTCAATCTAAAGAGATGATGGTCAATATTTACTAAATCGAAAACATTAACCTCAACGCAGCTAGGTTTAGCCCGGGAGCGTTGTTTGGTTTAGAGCTGTAGACGGCTCTAACAGTGAAAACTTTTATACTTAGAAAACTTTGAAACATTTTAGACGCGGAGAACAGCAGGCGTGGCATGCTCAAGTATTGTTTGCTGATTAGTTACGGTAACACTCACTTCATAGAACATCCACAGCTCATAAGAGCCGCAGTTCTATGTAGCATTAAAGTGTTCCTTGAGTGGTAGCCCCTTTTCACCTCAAGAGCGCCAAACGTGTGCAACAGAAAACACGTCAAGTAGCGAGTAAATGGTGTTAAGACAGCGGCTCAGTACTGGTTTTGCGTTACACACGACCATGCTTTGCAGTCAACAATTAACCTCAACCAGAGAGTTCATCGGATGACACATTCAACGAAACTAACCAAACAAAGGATAACAACAACAAAACAACAAAGTGAAATACATTTCACTTTCGATCCAATTTTCCAGTCACAAACGGGCACCAATTCGACCGTAGGGAGACACTGCCGTGAGTGTCCACTGCACAGCGTCAATAATATACAGTTCGTGTTTGAACGCCCCTGTCCATTCGTCATCGCAGGAGAAAAGCAAAGGGCTGCAATGCAGTTTTGTTATGTGTTGCGGGTCAGAAAGTTTAGTGCACTTGCAGCTGAAATCGTAATGTTTGGAGACAATTGACTGCTTGATAATATATATGAAGAAGGATGCTCGTCGTTTAAGGCCGTTTTTTGGTGTTTTTCGCAATGAGTCGCCTGTAACGCTCAAGATAGACCGTGCCATCAGGAAAACCTGAAAATTTGTTCCGAACATCGATAGGCCATCAGCGAGTCATCAACATCGTTATTTCCAACATCGGCATTTGCAACAATGATGGTTCAAATACCAAATGTTCCGAACATCGATACTTAGAATTTCGATCATTCATCCAAATATTGATCATTCAAATAGTAATACTTCAAATATCGATGTGCCAAATACCTATTGCCTAACCAATTACAATACTCGCCAGCGCCGGCACAGCTATAAAATGTAGCTGTGCCGCAGCAAGGCACATCAGTCTTGGATCGTATGTAGACCAAGTCAAGCGATAGAATGAATCGGATTCTTGACGAGGAGAGGTAGCCTCTCTTGCCCTCCTCCTACAATTGGGCATATATAGAGGCATATATAAGGTACACCCTTCGTATTTCAGAGAGCAGGAGGTTGCAACCTCAAACAAGTACTACCCTGTAGCGTAGCGCCTGTATCCTTTGAGGAAGGAAACAAGCAACCAAGGGTGTCTGTGGTCGCAAGAATCATATCCCTCTCAGGCCAAAATACATGTCCAATACAATGAACGAGTAGGATTGACATCGATAGTTCATAGTACTATGAATCGCACTAGCTCTTTGCGGTAACTATAGCAGAATGAATTAAAAACCTATTGATGTATCTATCTGTTCGGGATGGATATTGGCAATGAAGTTGTAATGGTGGTTAAAACAAACTTCTTGCTAAACCAGGATGGCTAGTATCCGAAAAATAGTATAAATTATGTGAAGGCGACGAAAGTATTCCTAGTCAACACAACTAGAAATGCAACAGTCTGATTTTCTTAGATGTTAGATACAAAGTTGCGACGGTCCAAAAATTGGTTGTCAGCGTTAGAGAGCTGAAAATAAACCCGGCAATAAGCGATGCCCTGCTTCGAAAATATATAAGGATTTGCGAGATCCTCTTTTCTCAAAAGCTGAACAAGAGATATTCTGTCGCTTAGCTTGTGGGACATCCGATAGTAAGGAGGGGCGATGGCAGGCAGGCAGGAGCCACTAAGCACGTGACCGATCATCGCAGCGAGAGATTGTGGACTGGTGGCTGCACGCTTCCTATAGCCGATCCGGCGTTGGCAAGTATCGATATGGGTTGGATCATCGAAACTTCAATTACATATATTTTAAACATCAATATTTGAAGAATCAATATTGTCACTATCGATATTGTAAACATCAATACTCGAAATTTCGATTCTCAAAGTAATTAGTAAATATTCATGCGTTTTCCAATGGCGCTCTCAACGTCTAGTTCAGATTAAACTCCTAATTGTTAAAAGCGTCTAATACAAGAAGACTATAACTGAAGAATTCCTGATCGTTTTTAGCACAAGACAAAATGTTCTCGTCATTGTTTTCAACTTCATGTCCGTTAACTTTCTGCCCTTTTCTCCGTAACATAAATGATTTACAAATCAGCAAGTCTTCTGAAGGACGGTCACATGAGCCCATATCATACACAACAAAAATAGAAACCATATGAACTATGGTCACCAGAGTCCGCTGCACAACGTCGATAAAGTCATCTGAGCAACGCATCGCAGAGTAGATCTCTCAAGGCGGTGCTGCGGGCATCACACCTACCTCTGCTAATACCAGTTCAGGATAGAGAATTCAAACATATTCTGATACTCGCTCAGCCAGGCTGCATCCCAAACAATGACACGTATACACTAACGTCAAGGAAGATAGCACCGCCTTGGCAGACTACAGACAACATAAGACAGATGATCGACATTGGGGGGATCCATTGCCTGTCATCGGGACGCAGGCTTCTTTTAAGAGGCCGTGGGGCAAGGTAACAACACCCATCATAGGTTGTGAGCGATGCAAGTAGTGAGGTATAGACTAATTGTTTATTCGTCAGTTAGGGGAAGCGAGGAGGGTCACCCACAACCACTTGATGACACCGACTGGGTGGGCAATAGAAGGCGGTAAAACACCGCTGCTACTCAATTTTCTCGACTGGACGGTGTTTGCGATAAAAACGTGAGAAGTCAGGGAGGGAAATACGGGCATCCTTTACAATTCGAAATGTTTAGATCAGTAGGATAGGTCAATGGGCTGCCGCCACACGCCAGTTCGATGTATTCAAGGGTGTTGGTTGAGCTGGCAGGCAGAACAACAACCAATGAGAGACGTGCCGCACACCTTAATGTTATGAAGGCGACGAGCTCCCGAGTGTTCGGGACAATCTGGCAGGTTGTGCTGCACGCTGCCACTACCCTGTAGGTGAGGGGACGCACAAGACGGTGAAAGCAGAACGTGACGAGTGTACACGGATACATGGACGACACAACAATTACAGTGACGGGGCGATGGCAGGCACGCTAGCAGCAAATTGAGAGGTGAGCAGTACGGAAAACAGTGAGATGGGAGGTGAGGAAGATGGACAACAATGAGATGGGAATTGAGGAAGCGGGACAACAATGAGATGGGAATTGAGGAAGAGGGACAACAGTGAGATGGGAATTGAGGAAGATGGACAACAGTGAGATGGGAGGTGAGGAAGATGGACAACAATGAGATGGGAATTGAGGAAGAGGGACAACAGTGAGATGGGAATTGAGGAGTTACATGGAGTTACAAGGAACTAGAGATTCAAAGAGGCAATCTCTGCCCATCCTTCAATTTGCATTGAAGTGAACCTCCTGGAGTCCCCCCAGGGGGGACTCCCGTGTGCAACTCTCTCCAGTCACACAGCCCCAAAAAGGCTTCTGTGTGCTGCAGAGCATCCCCTTGGTTCTGTAACCATCATGGGACCTCATCTCTCCTCCCCCCCACCCTGATGTTGAACGGGTGGGGAGCAGTGTAGCGGGAGGCCTTTGTATAGGCTGTTCCTACCCAATCAGAGACCGGTATGTTAGGGCCAGGGCTCTCTCCTGCCGCACTGCGCTGGCACTTGGTTGACTGTATCGTGGGGCGATACAGCTTAGCCTCTCTCACCACGGGCAGGTGGCCAGCTACTCTCAGGGTCGGCATATTGCTTGACCCGTTCTATCCGATGTGTTGGGCTGGTGTGGTAGCTCTGGATGCTGACTTTTTGGGGTAGCACAAGGGGTTCCCTGTTTGACCCCCGTGCGCTGCACGTTTTTTTTTCCCTACGTCATTGCTTCCGGGGCTTTACCATCTCCGCAGCCGGGTTTGAGATGCCAGTGGGGCGTTGGGGGCTGCTATTAGTGCAGATCCCGCCAGCTGCCCCCCCGCCCCTTTTGCTCTCCAGTCTGTCCTAAAAGCCTTGCTACTATCACTGATAGTCGAGTTCAGGGAGGATCCTGTCTAGCCTACGCTTGAAAGCCTCCACTGATTCGC
>SDVV010013375.1:0-15130 GCA_016164225.1 Gammarus roeselii | reverse complement strand
GCTACTCGTGTTGTAAGGGTGGATCTCAACTGATGAAGAGCTCTTTACTCGTGTTGTAAGGGTGGATCTCAACTGTTAAAGAGCATGTTACTCGTGTTGTAAGGGTGGATCTCAACTGTTGAAGAGCATGTTAATCGTGTTGTAAGGGTGGATCTCAACTGTTGAAGAGCGTGTTACTCGTGTTGTAAGGGTGGATCTCAACCCTGGAAGAGCTCTTTACTCGTGTTGTAAGGGTAGATCTCAACTGTTGAAGAGCATGTTACTCGTGTTGTCAGGGTGGATCTCAACTGATGAAGAGCTCTTTACTCGTGTTGTAAGGGTGGATCTCAACTCTGGAAGAGCTCTTTACTCGTGTTGTAAGGGTGGATCTCAACCCTGGAAGAGCTCTTTACTCGTGTTGTAAGGGTGGATCTCAACTGTTGAAGAGCATGTTACTCGTGTTGTCAGGGTGGATCTCAACTGATGAAGAGCTCTTTACTCGTGTTGTAAGGGTGGATCTCAACTGTTGAAGAGCATGTCACTCGTGTTGTAGGAGTGGTTCTCAACTGTTGAAGAGCTCTACACTCGTGTTGTAAGGGTGGATCTCAACTGTTGAAGAGCGTGTTACTCGTGTTGTAAGGGTGGATCTCAACTGTCGAAGAGAATGTTACACGTGTTGTAAGGGTGAATCTCAACTGTTGAAGAGCATGTTACTCGTGTTGTAAGAGTGGTTCTCAACAGTTGAAGAGCTCTACACTCGTGTTGTAAGGGTGGATCTCAACTGTTGAAGAGCGTGTTACTCGTGTTGTAAGGGTGGATCTCAACTGTTGAAGAGCATGTCACTCGTCGGTTGACTTTTCATTGCGTGACAAAATAATTCTGATCGAACAGAACTGTAAGGAGTTCGATATACTACACGCATATCTGAATCCATACCGCATGAGGCCGGTGATGTATAGTGCATTCGGGGCCCCTCAGCTGCACTCGAACATTCCTTTTCTTCTCCTGCACAATTAGATCGGAAGCTAATTTAAATTCCTAAACTCAGAAGCATAACAATGCCAAATGTCTTTATGAAGCATCCTGTTACACAGTGCCTAACAATGATTGCTTATAACTTTAGCGTGAGCGCATCATCTTACAGCAATCATCTACATACGAAGCGCTTTCCAACGCAATGTTTAACGTCAAAGCCGATGCCTTCCTAACTACTAAATGCAAAGATCTAACACTGAAACGTCTTACTGCGAAGCGCGAGAGACTCACCTTATGAAACATGACTGTACCTCAGCGTCTCCGTCTGCTTCCTGTCTACTTCCTAAATAGCTAGAAACGTATGTCAACCCTGAAAATCTTGTGCTCAAACATTGCACGAAAATCCGTCCAAATTGAGAAGGGAGGTGATGGATTTAAAAGTATTTAGATGTAGACAAGCCAAATGACACTTCACAGAGAATATCAACTCAGAGCATAGTTCGGTTTTGGTCTCATAGGCATTCTGTTTTGACGAGTGAGACACGCACTCTGCGTCGGGTACGATGCACCAGCCTGCAAAGGCGTTCTGACGCCTACCGCAATTAGACATAATAGACCTAAAATGATAATCGCCTAAGCTTGAAGGTCATTACCTATCTCAACGCAACTTCACAATACAAAGAAACAATATTGACCTAATTATTCCTGTTAGGTCATGAACGATTGAGCCACTTTTATTTAAGTGGGCGGCAGTTACGTCTTTTTCCGGTACGATACGAGGAAACTTGCTTACTAGGGAAGATCATCGACAAACAGCTTCTTTGTAGGGTCCTAAGATTTATACTTTGACTCTCCGAAGAATGCTTACCTTTTTATTGAACAAAATAATGATCTAAGAGATGAACCTGCAGAACTCGAGCCGGTGATGTTTTTTATCAGAATCGTCACTGTAGAATAGTTTGAAGGACGCGATAACAGGTGCTTTGAGTACGTCGTATTATAATAAATGTAAAAAAATCCCACAATTATGAACAACGACAGCAGTCATGATGGGGGAATGTGTTACCGTTTTAATGATGATCAGTTGAGGGTAGTATTAGCAAACAATGCTCAATAACAGGATACCACAGAGCCACATTTAGGTAGCATTGGCCCTTGGCAGCTGGTTTGCATGAGCCCTTACCATTCAAATTTGTAATCCAGTATATTGAATGGAGTTTGGTTTAAACGTCATCTTTATACCCAGTGATTTACGATGCTTGTTGACGAACGATGCCAATGGCGAATGGTGATTACCACTACAGTTCTTGTTCACTGCCTCATTCACTGCCACTACTGGGCACTAATTTGACAATTTCACCACTGGTCGCAGCTACAGCTTCTATCACTACTGGCCACTGCTCCAACCCCTACCACTCCTGGTCACTGCCTTAACCACTATTACTACAGGGCACTGCAAGAGCGACTGCCAATAATGATGACTGGTACAGCCAATGTCACTACTGTTCACCGCATCGGCCACTATCATCACTGGTCACTGCTACAGCCTCTGCCACTAATGGTCACTGCCCAGCCACTATCACCACTTCTGGTCACTGCTACAACCACTACTTTTCCTGGTCCATATTTTTCATTCCATATTTCGGCTCATGAATTTTTCATTCGTGAGCCGAAATATTTGCAAGCTATTCACTAGTGCATTTCCAAACAGCGCCTGCCCAGTCGCTTTCATACTGAGTGAAACAGCGCCTGCCTAGCCTCGCTTCTCATACTGAGTCAAACAGCGCCTGCCCAGCCTCACTTCTCATACTGAGTCAAACAGCGCCTGCCTAGCCTCGCTTCTCATACTGAGTCAAACAGCGCCTGCCCAGCCTCGCTTCTCATACTGAGTCAAACAGCGCCTGCCCAGCCTCGCTTCTCATACTGAGTCAAACAGCGCCTGCCTAGCCTCGCTTCTCATACTGAGTCAAACAGCGCCGCCCAGCCTCGCTTCTCATACTGAGTCAAACAGCGCCTGCCCAGCCTCGCTTTTCACACTGAGTCTATTCAAGCCACCTACGCGCATGCATTCAAATTGTCAACTCGGCAAAATACTTCTCGAGACGCACTAGAAATAGTTCCGTCGTACAATTTGTACCCGAACAAGTTGGTCAGTCAGCTTTGAGGCCCTGTATCGCATCCACCTCTGCGCTTTAAAGGGAGCTTCATCCTGTCACGATCGTCTACAACTGCAGGATTTGTGCCTTGAAAGCTGCCTTCATTCAGTCACTTCGCCACTCTAGATTGCTTTATGCAAGATTGGAGCGCTTTGAAGTTTCTATTACCATGGAAGATGTGCTCAGTGTCTATGCCCTATTAGCTGCATTTAATTGCTACGCTAAGAATGTCATTTTTGGTTCAAAGTCGGCACTATGCAGTTTTCTCTACCATGGAAGGTGCATTGAATTGATACTCAACGGAAGGTTACTTCAAGCAGGATGGTGAATCTTAAGAATTTTTCGGCCACGGAATCTGCTTTTATTTTATTTGCCACATCAGGCTGCTTTAGGCAAGATGGCGGCACTTTGCAGTCTTCTCTATCATAAAAGCTGTATTTGGTTGATATCCCAAAGAAGGTCGCTTCAGGATGGACCAAACCATGTTCATCCGTTTTAATGGATGGATTTGAGTTATCTATATTGCATCAAATCCTTAAATATTTTTCGAACTGAACTTATTCTTCCTAGGTCATTCTTCGGAATTTATTTTAGATATCAACCAGCATGACTCCTAAAAAAGCCCTGAACCTTCAAGGCTTTTCAGAAACAAAAAACATTGCAAAGTTTATTTTGTGGCTCTGAACGACACCGCTGAGTGGATTATTTTGCTGGAAAGCAAGCCGCTGTCTAATACGTAGTGATCGTACATTAACAATTACGGACATTTCAAACTGTGAGAAGTTTATATTGTGACAACATCCGAGCAGCTAGCGAATGCTTGAAGAAAAGCAGTAATATCGGCTTTGGAGGTGCAATTGTGTGATTGTTACTCACGCACCAACAATAAACGCAACCTTTCGCTGTCGAGTTTGATGCCACCACAACGCTTTGTTTTTCAGTGAACCTGAATGAATGTGGTGCTGCTTTTTTTTTCTCCAAGACTTCTTCTCAAATTACTTTGTTAATCAGATACGTTTCAGTTTCCATATTATCCATTGCGACTAATACAGTTCGGCGTTGAATGAGCAGGCAAATGATGCCAGTTTGTTTTGAGTTGCATCACAAACTCCTCCATCCATTGAAGTTTCCATCACAATACCTCATATTTTGCACCAGTGACCACAGTTACCACACCACTGGCATCCTACTTTATTCCATTGATCCCAATTACAGCCATAGGGGCTCCACACTTCCCTGCTTCCACAACAGGTGCAGCAACATCGACTTTACACTCAGTTCCATTCATCACAGCGTTAATTACACAATCACAATACGGTGATACATTATTATGATGAATATGATTTCATTCCATGTTTGTCGTATGAATATATCACCGAATATTCTTCTGTCTAACATTCAACCGTATTGAATAAACAATGCCTTGCTCAATGTTACTGAAAGGCAACTTTCCATTCTTCCCTTCATTATTTGTATCCACATCTGCGGATGCGGCTGCCGATGAGACAAATGAACGGATGCCACATGTTCGTGCATAACAGTCGATGCAGCTGTTCTGTAGAGCACGGATATATTAATCCTATCAAAATGAGATGTTGCACTTCTCTTGCATGTCACAGTGTCTATGCCATGCTAAGGTAGTATTTTAAAAAGTGTCTTTCCGAAGCACAATTTAATATCTAAATGAATGTGTAAATTTTTTAAACTTGCATTACAATTTTTTTTCCTTTCAGGAGAGATTAATACTGGGCAGTTTAAGTTTACGAAACATTATTGTGCAAAGTTAAAGCCCTTACAGATCTTGATGATGGGAAAAACTATTGCACGACACTGATTATTTATTGCTGGTGGAATAGTTTATGCTCCTCTGTTTCCTTTCGTCAGTCCTTTCTAGACAGGCGTATTGCCTTAACTCTGAACATACTGATCACAGAAAAATATGCAATAGTATTGCATGCGTGTATGGTTTTACCTTCTGAAGAAATATTTGTAATTGCTCATATCGGCAATTTATTGAGGAGTGCGAACACACAGTTAATGAACATGTGAAAGATTTCAAAAACATTCATAAATCTCAACGTTGAGTTGAGTCACTCACATAAGAATACATACTAGATTTTAAATCCAACCAAATTAATGAATTGGCGAGAAGGCAACATGCTGTTACTAACCCACTTTTGCAGGCACATATAGAGCTCACCAATAGTCTACGGACAATGCTACCAGCGTTTCATTAAGTTCTCGGGCACAACAAGTATCAGCAAAGCGACACTCTAATTGAAGTTTTCTTAACATGATGTTTACCTAGGTACTGATGCTACATTTGAATTAAATTGTGAGATTCCACCGATAAAAAGTCTATTCAAAGTGACCTTAATTAATCAGTAGAGTGAGCGGCAAGTGACAAAGAAACTTCTGGATTAAGAAATGCGCAGTTAGCACATTGAAACCCACAATAGAAAATCCAATGACTTGATGACAGAACAGCATTTGACTGAAGTGGACCAGCAGAGAGATCCGTGGAATAATGATAACCAATGATCGCCTTCTTCAACAGCGGTGCCTGCCAGCTGACCGTCATCTCATCGGGTTTCGGCATTGCTCAAATGGTCTACTTCTTCGGTGTATGGGAGGCTATAGTAGGCTACATACAACAAGTAAATGTGACGTGTATTAGGACGAAATGATGTAATGATGCTTAATGGCGTTGAGGGTATCACGGTTACGGCCCGGAAACTTTAGAAACCAGCGTTAACGACCTTTTGTATTATAACTATGAACTCGAAAACTGAAGTAATAAGGTTAACAGCCCACAAATTCAGTGACATGGATACATGGTGTTGAAGAACGGGGTGTACGACTGCAAGTGTCCACAACAGTAACTGCAACTGCTCCTGGGAAGCATCATTTGCAACGGTGATTGTTTAAAGCTGTTTAACTGTGATGTCTTTTCCCGATGGTAATGCTTGCTTAGCTCCTATAATTTAAAATATTGGATGCATCCTTCATAACAGTTAGAAGATATTGTTTCATCTAATGTTTCGAAATCTAATCTTTCAGCAGTATATCTTGTAAAATCCAAGGCAAGTAGCTCGCTCAGGTACGAACAAAAAGTTCCTCTCCTAAAGAACATGCAGAGACGAATAGCTACTCGTCCAACACGATCAGTGAGTTACTGAAATAATGGTAGCCGTGCTCGTTATGTGTAACATGCTGAAGTACTGAATCCTGATCAAATCAAAATTCTGTCTTCCAGTAGGAGTGTTCGTTTTGTTGCAGCTACTATACGGCTTGTAATCTAGTCGCAAAAGCCTTCTAGAGTTAAAACTAGCTAGTTGGTTAGTTTTTGGCTCCATCCGAGTTCCAACGTGGAAATGTGTTATTGCCTGTTTGATTCGTCCCATGCAAACACATACCCAACTTACCTCGCTCATCAGTGACAGTAACCCTGTTCACTCCAATGAATCGTTAGACTGCGTGTCCTCTCATGTCCAGTCGCTCTGCATCGCGTCCGTGCGGCGATTACTGAATACTCGGGCCTTATTGACCAACCGAGATTATATATTCCAGTTTGTCTCTTCCCGGACAATTTAATGAATACAATTTTCCCGCTATTGTTCGATAAAATAGCTTATTTACAAACTATCTACCACCAATATATCTACCACCACGTGCCAATGTGTTTGCTGGAAGTTAACCCACATTACGTTCGCACTTACTTTAGAGGGTTTGTTTTACGGCCTGATGACAAAGTGCAGCATCGATAAGTTAATTGATAAACAATTGGCATAATTGCCTAATATGCATGTTCTAATATTAATACTGTCAGATATAATCAAAGCTGGCGACGATGATGTATCTTTTTAGGCGATTGGGCCATTTCTACAAATATATCGATGCATGGTAATTTGATGCCCCCACCGGTAATTTATAGTTTGTGAGGAAAATTGCTCTAATGGTTTTACTATCATACCAAATATAAGGTGGTGATTATTATAAAAATTTAGTCTGTCCGTAGTGACAGCATGGGCATGAGTCCGACCAATCGATGACGTGGATTTGTGTGTAGTTTCTGAGTTTGTATTTAGTTGACCAGGAAATCGTAAAGTGAATTGCCTGGCTTCAATGATCGCCGTGTTTTGTAAGCATTGACGATTTGAGACGAGTTGTGTCTGCACCTTTATATACTGTGAAAGACTAAAAACCAAGCTACTAATATAGAATCCTGCCATCGCAACCCTTTTCGTGTCGTATGAGGTAACTAATACGGGAACCCTGTTGCTGGGAAATTAGAATCGTTCAGCCGCAACTCCTGCGTATCGTCAAAGGCGACAAATAGAGTCGGAGCGAGGAGACTAGGACTCCATTCCTCTTACAAATCCTTTCGCAAAGACGGCAAGACGAGTGAAGGGAAGAGAGGCTCACTCCGCTCCAAACAATATTGCTAGAGCCACTGAGTGTCCGTTTTTGTAGTACGAATGAGGCAATGGGAGAGAGATTGGTGAGATGTTTGTGAGGAGAAAATTTGATGTATTGGGGCCTGAGTGAAACGAAATTGAAAGGTAAGGGTCAGGCGTGGAAGTTATGGTGTTGAATTTTAGGGATCGCTTCGCTAGTAACGTTACCGATTGGAAGGAGGTGTACTCAAAATTGATGTGGGTTAACGTTTAGTTAGGTATAGAAGATGGGCGTTTGTGTGCGCTTACGGACCTGGAAGCGCGAGGAGTGAAGAGGAGCGGGATACATCGCGATCTGACCTGAGTGATCGTATTGAGAGTTTTAAAGTTCAATTCGATGTGGTTTGCTTCTGGGTTACTTGAAAGTGAGAGTCGGAGATGCTGTTGTAATGAATGTGATATGAAGGTATGGCGTTTCCGGTAGAAATGACTGTGGGAGCAGAAGCTGGTGGTCGGACTCTGCTTTTTCAAGAAGATAAGCATTCACAATTACACACGAGTAAGGCTCGCCCATGGTGCTGTGACGGAGATAGCGATATTGGATTTTCTGCTGATTTTGAGGAGAGTGGATGGGAGGATGATGGATGTGTGAGTGTTAAGAGGATGGGTGGAAGAGTGTCTGACCATCTGCTGGTGGGAGGTAGATTAAAAGTGGAACAGAGGTGGAAGGGGAACAAAAGAGTGGAAGGAGGAAGAGAAATAGTGAAGGTCAGTGAACTGAACATGGAAAGCAGAGCCGAGGAGTTCCAGCAGGCTCTGGGGAAGGAACATGGTGACGTCCGAGAGCAAGATCTGACCAATGTTGAGGAAGAAGGGGGGGAGACCTACAGAGATGCGTTGTGTGGTGTACTATGTGCGGGCGGGTGTAGAAGGATGGGCTGCGGGTGGTGGAACGAGGAGGTCAAACAGGCGGTGTCGAGACGAGAAAAGCATTTGAGAAGTGGTTGCATGCGCGGTCGGTGGTAGCCTATGATAACTATAAAGAGGTGAGAACAGAAGTGAAGCGGGTGGTGAGGAGAGCCAAAAAAGACGCTGATGCCAGGTGGGGCAGACGGTTGTTCTGAATTTTAAGGAGAACAAGAAAATGTTCTGGAAACAGGTGAAGAGGGTGAGACAAGGGGAGACCGGAAAGGATGAGGTGGTGAAAGATGAAAATGGTCAGTTATTGTTGGGAAGTAGTGTTGTATGGAAAAGGTTGAATGTCGAGAATGTCAGAGAGGCTGACATTGTTGCTGTGGGTGGTGGTGCACGGATACCGGTTTTGGTAGAGAGATTGGTTGCGGATATGACTGTTCTAGGGAAGAGATGTTGCATAAGGCGGTAGAGGTGATGGAAGCTGGAGAAGCCCTAGTTTGGATGGCGTTTCGACCGAGATTTTGAAAGGGGGTAGAGTTAAAATTGTCGAATGACTGGTAAGGTTTGTTGAATCTGTGTTTTGTGTCGGGCGTGATGCCGATTGAGTGACGCAGTGCTTGCATTGATTCGCCTTATGAGGGCAAAGAAGATAAAAATGATGATGCTTCTCCAGAGGAATCAGTATCTTATGTGTGACCGGTCAGTTGTACGTAAGAGTACTGATCAAAATGATTAAAGACTGTTCGGATAGCGCAACTGACGAGGAACAGTGTGGTTTTAGTAGAAGTAAAGGGTGTGCTAATCAGATTTTTGAAGTAGGCCAAGTCGGTGAGAAGTACCGTGCTATGAGAAATGATGTGTTTTGAGCATTCATGGATTTTTAAAAGGCCTACGACAGGGTCGACAGAGAAGTGCTGTGCAGGGTGTTGTGTTTGTTTGGAGTTGACGGATAACAGATGAAAGTGGTTCAGAGTTTCTATGTTTGAAACAGAGCATATGCCAGAGTGAAAAGCGAGGTGAGTTATTATTTCACAGTGATAGTGAGTCGTAGACGAGGTTGCGTTAAATCTCACTGGTCGTTCAATCTCTAGATGGATGGAGTGGTCAGGGAGGTGAGCGCGAGTGTAATGGGTCGTGGTTTAGAGTAGTGGGAAGCGTATGGGTGGAGTTGGCAGTTGAGCCAGTTACTGTTCCCGGATGACACGTCAGTTGTTTCAGATTGGAAAGTAAGTCTGTGTAGGCTAGTTTCAAAGTTAAATTGAGTGTGTGATATGAGAATGCTTCGAGTAAACGTTGGTTAAAGTAAAGTAATAATATGTTCGTGGAATGTCTATGCGGGCTGAATTAGTGTCCTCCTGAAAATATCGTAATTGGAGAATGTTCAGGGTTGGAGTATCTCTGCTCCCATGTAGAGAAGACTGATCCTGTGGAAACTGAAATTAATTCGCTAGTGACGGAAGGGTGTAAAGTGTTGGGTGCACTGAAGAGTGTAATGAGCTGTAGGACGTTGGGGATGGAAGAAAAGAGAGGAATGTATAAGGGGATAGATGTCCCAATGGGCTCATCGGATCTGAGACTTAAGGAGTGAGAACAAATGAGAGGCCAAGGGCGAATGTTTTCATGAGGAAACGATTGGAGTGCTTGTTTGGAGTGTCGCTGAGAGACAGGATCACTTCTGACTGTGTTCGAATTAAAACGGGGAGGATGAAGAAGTTAGAGGACAGAGTAAATTCGCGTGTTCTGAGATGGTTCGGGCACATGGTGAGGGTGATGAAGGGATTTTTTTTGATGTGATGAAGACAGAGATGAGTGGATGCAGGCCTAGAGGTAGACCCAAGTTCAGAGGATGGAGGTAGACCGAAGTTCAGAAGATGAAGGTAGACCGAAGTTTGGACATGAATCTATAGGTAGTGAGAGAGCGTGCTATGGATAAACGTGAAATTTTTTTACGCTGTGGATTTTTTCTACGCTGCCATCAGCTTTCCCGCCTTTGACATCTCGTTGAGAACCGGGATGGTCATGGGGGTGTTGAGGGGGTGGTCACTATGACGCAGCAGGGGTAAGCCGGTCACGTTACGAGGATTTCCGGCCGGAACCTTTAGTGCAAAAGGGCTGAGTGTTGTGAGTGTGAGTGTATGAGAGGAGTATGAGCTGCACCTTGCCATCGGCCACCCCCCTTGCAGGGGGATTAGGCATTGTGCCTGTACCTGTATGACTTCTGAAAGTGCACAAACATGTTTGTAGAAGTGGGAAAGACAGGCTTAGTTTATTATATGCTGAAGACAATGTTCAGTGAAATACATGGTGTTTCAGTGTTATTCGTGCTGTGATGGTTTACTTGACCTAGACAATGATGGCCCGCCAGACACTTAACATTTAGTCAGAATAACTGTTATTTGTCAGTTTGGAGTTCTCCATTACCAACAATGTAAGTTTGATTGGATACTAACGATTATTGTCTATCGGCAATTTAATAAATGCATTAGGATATGAAACTAATTAAAAACAGCAAATCACTTATATTTATTTCATGTAGTGGAAAACCGAACGACATTGTACAGATGAGATTTTTATTTGTTACACGCGCTACAAAATAAAATCATTTGTACCATCAATCATTTGGCACAAGGAACAACAAATTTAACTGAATCTCGTCCAACAAGCTTTCGAAACAGGTTGATGGAAAGAGAATGGAAGTTCCATCGGAATTAATTTTCAAGGTATATGTATGTCAAACGAATATCTTTAGCGGTAACAATCATTTTCTGGATAAAACTTCAACAATCCCTCGATGAATGAGTGAACGAAAGGCCGAGCATGAACAGAGACGCTGAACTCCTCCTTCTTCCCCCCCCTCCCTCTCTCCAGAAAAAAAAACACTCACGTACAAAAATATCCTTAGTTTTGTCGGAAAAGGTAAATGTTGACGTCTTCCAATCCTAAAATGCTCGACATTTCTAACAGAGCTGACATAAAAGCATCTCGAGATGCTACGAGATGGGAGGAGACGGCGTTATTGTGACGTTAATTGGAGATCCCTGAACCATAAAGTGCAAGGAGAAGGAACAATTAGGAATTCGGAGGATCCATTACCATAGGGGCATAGACAAGAACTATTCTACCAGTTAGGGTAGACCTGATTAAGGGGGTCAAGATTACGAAGCAGTGGATGCAATTCGGGGAGCCTTGACTATAAAAGGCAAGGACAAGGAGTATCGGAGGAGCTTGGAAAGTTTGATGAATCGGGGTATGAATAAGGCATATAGAAGGAGTTGGGACGTCCTAACCACAATAGGCAATGAGTCGGGGTAGCTCTGACCGTACCAAGATGGCAAGTTGGAGGCGTCCTGATGGCAAGTTGGAGGAGTCCTAATGGCAAGTTGGAGGAGTCCTGATGGCAAGTTGAAGGAGTCCTAAGGGCAAGTTGGAGGAGTCCTGATGGCAAGTTGGAGGAGTCCTAATAGCAAGTTGAAGGAGTACTGATGGCAAGTAGGAGGAGTCCTGATGGCAAGTTGAGGAGTCCTTATGACAAGTTGAAGAAATCCTGATAGCAAGTTGGAGGAGTCCTAATCGCAAGTTGGAGAAGTTCTGATGGCAAGTTGGAGGAGCTCTGGTGGCAAGTTGGAGGAGCCCTGATGGCAAGTTGGAGGAGCCCTGGTGGCAAGTTGGAGGAGCCCTGATGGCAAGTTGGAGGAGCCTGATGGCAAGCTGGAGGAGCCCTGATGGCAAGTTGGAAGAGTCCTGATGGCAAGTTGGAGGAGTCCTGATGGCAAGTTGGAGGAGCCCTGATGGAACGTTGGAGTTGTCCTGATTCCACCCTGTTTGTCAAGGATGGGAGCATTGGGTTCGTCGTGGAGTCCTGACTATAAAGGCCAGGATAAGGAGCATCATAGAAATTAGGGAATCCAGACCATATGGGGTATGAATGTGGGACATTGGAATTGTTAGGGAATTCTGACCGTAAGGGGAATAATAGGTAATAGAAAATGAAAGTGAGGATTCTTGATCATTAAAAGCATTGGCAAGGAGTAATGGAGATGTTGGAGAGTTTTAATCATTAGGGGCAAGGATAAAGTGCATTGGATGAGTTGGGGCAGTTCTGACCATATGGGCACGGAAGAAGAGCATTGGAGAAGTTGGCGCGCCCAGATGAGATGTAGGAGTCCTGATCATAAGGAGCCTTGACTATAGAAAAGAACGATAAGGAGCATTAGGGTAGCTCGGGGAGTCTTGATCATAAGGGGATAGGACAAAGTGTATTGGAGTTACGTGAGCCTTGCCCTTGAGAGGCTAGGATAAGGAGCATTGGAGGAGTTGCGAGAGTCCTGACCATAAGGTGCATGGATGAGTAATGTTATTGAAGTTGGGGGAGTCTTGAGCACAAGGAGTATGGATACGGATTATAGGTGGAGTTAGGAGAGTTCTGACCATAGAGAGTTCTGACCTTAGAGAGTTCTAACCATAGAGAGTTCTGACCATAGAGATTTCTGACCATAGAGAGTTCTCACCATAGAGAGTTCTGGCCATAAAGAGTTCTGACCATAGAGAGTTCTGACCATAGAGAGTTCTGACCATTGAGAGTTCTGACCATAGAGAGTTCTGACCATGGAGAGTTCTGACCATAGAGAGTTCTGACCATAGAGAATTCTGACCATAAAGAGTTCTGACCATAGAGAGTTCTGACCATAGAAAGTTCTGACCATAGAGAGTTCTGACCATAGAGAGTTCTGACCATGGAGAGTTCTGACCATAGAGAGTTCTGACCATAGAGAATTCTGACCATAAAGAGTTCTGACCACAGAGAGTTCATACTAAACGGGCAAGGATAAAGTGTTTGGGCAGTTGGGGAGGATGAAGTTGAGAGAGTTTTAACTATTAGGTTAAACGACAAAGAGCATTCTAGGGGGTAGGAGTGTCCTAATCCTAATGGGGCAAGGGCAAGGATTATTGAAGAGGTTGGGAGAATATTGATCTTTAGGGGCAAGGACAAAAAGCATTGGAAGAGTTGACGGCGTCCTGGTCATTACGGACAAAGTTTATGAGCATTGAAGTGTTGGGGACATCCTGACCATAAATTGCAATGATAATATCCTTGTGTAGGTGTTGGAGAAGGAGTGTTGGAGAAAGTGAGGAGGTCTTGAACAGTGGGTGAGGTGAGGGTAAGGAACATTAATGGAGTTTGGGGAGTCCTGATCATAAGGGGCAGTGAAGTTACACTATCATCATTGGACAGGTTTTCATGTGATGCAACTTCGTCCTTACTACCAAGAAGAGAATCTCATCATTGTAGCTCCCATAATATTCGGGGACAATAAGCCTTATGATACAGACAATAAGCCTTATGATACAGACAATAAGCCTTATGATACAGACAATAAGCCTTATGATACAGAAAACATAGGCTCCAGAACTGCCACTCTGACCCACTTCCTTGCTTTTTATGGGTTCGTTGTGATCACAACGAAGTTCCTGGGAAGACAGCCTACTCCATTGCAATGTCGGAAACTTACTCTCCAGCTCCTCACAGGATCCTGTTGTTAGTACCTACTGATATTACGTCCAATAACTTAACCTACATGTAGAACGATGACCGGGCGCTTGTCCTATTGCACTTTCTGTTCCTGCTGTTCAACTGCCCAATTGAACGGGAAACTGGTTATTTTTGGATTATGATATTATGTAAACAAAGGTATCTAGAATATAAATTAATCTCTTGTTATCCTCGTAAATGGATGAAGATACCTAATTGGAAAATTTCCCAATTCTAGGAGTCTTAGTAGTTTCTTGAGTGATCTCAAACCGTTTTTACCCGCCCTCTATTGGCTTACCTGGGCGAGCGCTGGCAGCAGGATTGCAAGGTCAATATATCAGATATCAACGGTCGTATCGTCAAAACACAGTGAATATTTACGCATCATTTGGCGATAAAACTTTCAATATTTTCTAATACAAAAAGCAGTGCATGGAATAAAACATGCTAAATTAATTGTAGCTCCTTGAAATAAATGAATGTGCAATGTTACCCACAATTCAGGGTCAAAGCCCATTTTTCCATTGGTCTGTCCCGTTTCTGCAAGGATGTTTCGGACAAAATACTCGGCCAATAATTTTCTATAGTGTTTGTTGTCCATCAATGATATTGTGCTACAAGAAGAGGAATGATTGTAAGTCACAATTACAAATGTTTCTGTTGACAGTTTTTTTTTAAATGAGTTCGCTTTGAGCTATAGACAGATATCGGCTGAAAGCTATGAATTCCAGTTGACACGACATTGGGTATTATTTGATATATATTATACACAAGCAAGCAGGTTATCAGTTGGGATATTGATATCGATTGAGAGAGCGTTTTCATTGACACCATTCGGTTGGTAAAAATGAAGATTCTGAATGAACTACCTGTGGTCGGCGACATCTCAAGGGTGTCATCCTTCAACAACAACACTAGAGAGAGTTTTATTGACCATGGCGCGGTCAATCCTGATCTGTGCCAAGCTCCTTAGATTTAGCGGCAATCCGTCGACTACTGCGATGTGAGCAGACATTTATCTAGGCATTTAATCCTTCATAAAGTCCCTTGTGTTGCTACAGTGGAACCGTTGCTTTCAAAATAAAACTAAACACTATGAGATTGCTGCTAAATCAATATTTTTTCTTATTATTCTGATCAAGACAGGAAAGAAAATTAGGTCGTTAAATATGTTTCAA
>SDVV010013374.1:0-15130 GCA_016164225.1 Gammarus roeselii | reverse complement strand
TTGCAGCCTCGGTGTTACCCTCTCACCCCTGCAGCCTCGATGTTACCCTCTCACCCTTGCAGCCTCGTTGTTACCCTCTCAACCTTGCAGCCTCGGTGTTACCCTTTTACCCTTGCAGCCTCGGTGTCACCCTCTCACCCTTGCAGCCTCGGTGTTACCCTCTCACCCTTGCAACCTCGGTGTTACCCTCTCACCATTGCAGCCTCGGTGTTACCCTCTCACCCTTACAGCCTCGGTGTTACCCTCTCACCATTGCAGCCTCGATGTTACCTTCCCACCCTTGCAGCCTCGGTGTTACCCTCTCACCCTTGCAGCCTCGGTGTTACCCTCTCACACTTGCAGCCTCGGTGTTCCCCTCTCACTCTTGCAGCCTCGGTGTTACTCTCTCACCCTTGCAGCCTCGGTGTTACTCTCTCACCCTTGCAGCCTCGGTGTTACCCTCTCACCCTTGCAGCCTCGGTGTTACCCTCTCATCTTGCAGCCTCGGTGTTACCCTCTCATCCTTGCAGCCTCGGTGTTACCCTCTCACCCTCACAGCCTCGGTGTTTCTCTCTCACCCTTGCAGCCTCGGTGTTACTCTCTCGCCCTTGCAGCCTCGGTGTTACCCTCTCATATGTAAAAATAGTTGCATTTTGGTATCGTGTAAGGTAGATTGTTTTCAGAATGTACATAAACATGACGGGCGATTCGTGCACATGCATTCAATATGAATGTGCAAGACAGATGTTTGCACTGTTTAATTATCGCTCAAAAACAAGCCCCTAGAGGGGTATATAAATATTGATATTCCAGGGTTGCACCGTGTAACCCTCGAGACGTTGTTGCAGACCTGCCATTATCGCCACGGATGACGCCCCAGACACACTGTCCCGGCTGATCGTTTCACGTTGGTAACCGTGCAATCTGGACCTTATTTTAGAGCACAATTTAAGGACCCCAATGCTTCCGATAATTTGTCGCTTGTGAGATCAGAATGATTGCAAGAGTAGACTGTTAGAAAGAGTAGACTGATTGCAAGAGTGGACTGGTTGCAAGAGCAGACTGGTTGTAAGAGCGGACTGGCTGCAAGAGTAGACTGGTTGCAAGAGTAGACTGGTTGCAAGAGTAGACTGTTTGCAAGAGTAGACTGGTTGCAAGAGTAGACTGGTTGCAAGAGTAGACTGGTTGTAAGAGTTGACTGATTGCAAGAGTAGACTGGTTGCAGGAGTAGACTGGTTGGAAGAGTAGACTGGTTGCAAGAGAAGACTGGTTGCAGGAGTAGACTGGTTGCAAGAGCAGAGTGGTTGCAAGAGTAGACTGGTTGCAGGAGTAGACGGATTCCAAGAGCAGACTAATGTTCGAGTTCCATGACACTTTGCTCCGTATTCGAAAGATGAGCAATATCTTTTTCATGACAGTTATTACTGTGTGTCAATCGATATCTGAGGTGTCGTTGAAACTGCAGGCTTTTGAGAACCATGCTTTACAACAACGAAGGCCAATATATAGGGAAATAATATGATCTGCAACAATTTATTTCGGTATAAAATACCAGTTAAGAGAATTGTCATGATTCGTGAACAACTTTGTTCAGCACTAAATATCAATAGAGCAATATATCATGTCAGGAGTTTTTTTCCTCCTGACAACCCAGCCAGCCAGTTCGCGCTTCATGCTGCGTCCCGTTCCACTTCCGCTGGTAAGTGATCTCACGCAAAGGTGGAGGAAAGCGGCTCTTCTTGAGGCTACTAAGCCACTGGGCTCTTGAAGAGATCAGCGAGGCTGTCGTGTTTTTTCCAAGTACTGTTTAAGCTGCCGTGTCTAGTTATATTTTCCGACTATTTTGTCTTAAACTTCTTTCCATAAACAGGAACTAGTAATTGAAAAATATATAATTATTGTTCATGGTGCTCAGCTCTGAGCATAGGTGTGTCTGGAGGCGGTGCTCGTCAAGGTCGGTCTCAACTTGATCTCAAGGGTGACCTGTTTATGAGGTTGGGTTTGTTCACTCGTGAGCTTTTGGAGGGAGGCTACGAAATATGGAGGCGCAGTAGCAAGTGAGGTGCCGTGGGACTAGGATGGTCTGGCAGGGACGGGAATAAATCCTTCTCATGATTGATTTGCTTCCTGTGAAATAAAAAAAATTGTTGAGAGGTTCAGCAGGTCTATTTATGGGCGAAATAGGGAAAGAAAAATCCGTTGCGACTCAGGTTTAGGAAAAAAAAATCATCACATTTGTGTAAAAGCCTACAAAAAATTGTTACGTTATTCATTTTGCAGGTCTACATTTAATTATGTTGCAATACAAACTTAAGTGAAATACAAACCCCGTTCAAGTTTACTTATTTTTTAAGAAAGTAGGTCGTTACTTTTAAATGCTGAATTATTCCGGAATCTTCTTTCCGTCCGTTACCTATAAAGGGCTTTAAGGATACTCAATCTGTTGAATGGGTTGCATTATCAAGCATCATTGAGAGTGGCCAGTCAGTTATCTTTGATCTATTTTGAGAGGTGGTGTGGTACCGTTGATGGTGGTGTGGTACCGTTGATGGTGGTGTGGTACCGCGTGCAACTTGGGGAACAGTTGAGCTTCGAGAGTTTGTGTTATTTATTCCAAAGCTAAACATCATTGACTGGTTCGTCTCTGCTATGCGGTTATCGAGGATCAGGTAAATTGAAGGAAGATTAAAAATACAAAAAAATAACTATTGTTCTGACATCATTTGTTGAACAATATTATAAGGGATTTATATTTGGTTTGGGTGTAAAACTAACTTACGGAAATAATTTTGCTGGCCCGTGCACTTTTCCATCGGTTTTACTGAGATTTTTGCACGTTTGCAAAATATTTATTAGAAATAAAGGATTAAGGAAAAATGTAAAATGAACGCGTTCGTGTTTTTTAATAAACTTTATTCATTCAAATGTAAATGATTCAATATCATTGTCATACCGTCTTCATAATTTCAGCTGAAGATCATTCGCAATGCTACTCTTCAATATTCATCCAAATTACCTATACCGTTATCTAACAGACTTTACCTATATATAACAGACTTTACTTATACCTTAGTCTATCAGCCTCTGTACAAGGAAAACAAAGGCAAACATTTCTATCGTTATTTTTAGATTCATGCATTATGTCTGTGCATACATTCTATCAGTGATTATCATGCTCATGAATAATATGTCTTCATGGTTCAAGCATTATGTCTGTGCATGCATTCTATAAGTGACTACTATGCACATGAGTAATGTGTCGTCATAAATTGATCCCGTTAAATGCAATGCTTTCCATAATTAACAGGGCGATCAAAGTCTATTATGCAAACATTGTTTCTTCGTTGTTTAATTTGATATAATAGACTACAAATGTTAACAAAGCTGAGTGTCAGTCACGCTTTGAGACCTTTAATGCTCTGTAGCATCATGGAATCCATCAATAGTAAATCAATACCGCTTACCACAATCATTTATGAAATTAATAATGAAATGTAGTGGTGACATGAACATCTAGATTTAAATACTTAAAATTGCTTCACTTGATTTTTTCAAATAAATCAATTGTCCAGCAAAAAATGAAATTTATGTGTGAAACCACAATCTGGTTTATTCAATTGAAAAGCTCTCTCACTTTCTCACGTTACCGATACGATGTGTGGCGAGTAAGGTATCTGAATCAGTATTATAGTTGGAGTCAAAGTAAGGTATCTGAATCAGTATTATAGTAGGAGTCAAACGAAGGCATCTGAATCAGTATTATAGTTGGAGTCAAAGTAAGGTATCTGAATCAGTATTATAGTAGGAGTCAAACGAAGGCATCTGAATCAGTATTGTAGTTGGAGTCAAAGTAAGGTATCTGAATCAGTATTATAGTAGGAGTCAAACGAAGGCATCTGAATCAGTATTATAGTTGGAGTCAAAGTAAGGTATCTGAATCAGTATTGTAGTTGGAGTCAAAGTAAGGTATCTGTATCAGTATTATAGTTGGAGTCAAAGCAAGGTATCTGAATCAGTATTATAGTTGGAGTCAAAGCAAGGTTTCTGAATCAGTATTGTAGTTGGAGTCAAAGCAAGGTATCTGAATCAGTATTATAGTTGGAGTCAAAGTAAGGTATCTGAATCAGTATTATAGTAGGAGTCAAACGATGGCATCTGAATCAGTTTTATAGTTGGAGTCAAAGCAAGGTATCTGAATCAGTATTATAGTTGGAGTCAAAGCAAGGTTTCTGAATCAGTATTATAGTTGGAGTCAAAATAAGGTATCTGAATCAGTATTATAGTTGGAGTCAAAGCAAGGTATCTGAATCAGTATTATAGTTGGAGTCAAAGCAAGGTTTCTGAATCAGTATTATAGTTGGAGTCAAAGCAAGGTTTCTGAATCAGTATTGTAGTTGGAGTCAAAGCAAGGTATCTGAATCAGTATTATAGTTGGAGTCAAACGAATGCATCTGAATCAGTTTTATAGTTGGAGTCAAAGTAAAGTATCTGAATCAGTATTATAGTAGGAGTCAAACGATGGCATCTGAATCAGTATTATAGTTGGAGTCAAAGTAAGGTATCTGAATCAGTATTATAGTAGGAGTCAAACGAAGGCATCTGAATCAGTATTATAGTTGGAGTCAAAGTAAGGTATCTGAATCAGTATTATAGTAGGAGTCAAACGAAGGCATCTGAATCAGTTTTATAGTTGGAGTCAAAGTAAAGTATCTGAATCAGTATTATAGTTGGAGTCAAAGTAAGGTATCTGAATCAGTATTATAGTTGGAGTCAAAGTAAGGTATCTGAATCAGTGTTATAGTTGGAGTCAAAGCAAGGTATCTGAATCAGTATTATAGTTGGAGTCAAAAGAAGGCATCTGAATCAGTATTATAGTTGGAGTCAAAAGAAGGTATCTGAATCAGTGTTATAGTTGGAGTCAAAGCAAGGTATCTGAATCAGTATTATAGTTGGAGTCAAAAGAAGGCATCTGAATCAGTATTATAGTTGGAGTCAAAAGAAGGTATCTGAATCTGTATTATAGTTGGAGTCAAAGCAAGGTATCTGAATCAGTATTATAGTTGGAGTCAAAGCAAGGTATCTGAATCAGTATTATAGTTGGAGTCAAAAGAAGGCATCTGAATCAGTATTATAGTTGGAGTCAAAAGAAGGCATCTGCATCAGTATTATAGTTGAAGTCAAAGGTTCTGAGGCGAAAAAGTTTTGTAGGCACTTGTGCTTTGGAAAGTGCACAATATTATTACACAGTTTGATTGGTTCATGTGCCTCCTGTTCATATCGTTAATTTACCGTACACATGCATGGAAGAACTTGATTGTTGATCCAATTTTAACATTAACTAGAGTACATTTACCGTTAAATAAGTACACGAAATGAAGTCACACTCTTTTACTCCTTTTTCACTCATAAATTATAAATATTCGAGTTCCTCGCTTTTATTGAGACTGTAAAGGCAAGGCTGGTCTATTATTCGGCTCATACCAACCATCGTACGCATTTGAGGCCGGAGGTTTTGTATGGGTTATGTGTTCAATTCCAGCACAATTGGTAGAGTTTATGCGCAAAACAGACAAAATAGATTTCACCAAAAGTAAGCAGCCCATCTGTATGAAGTAAACGTTCAACAATTGGTTTAGCACGTATTGTGTCTTCACAATACTACGACATTCCAGTAACTCGACTCTCATACGACACTCGACTCTCATACGACACTCGACTCTCATACGACACTCGACTCTCATACGACACTCGACTCTCATACGACACTCGACTCTCATACGACACTCGACTCTCGTACGACACCCGACTCTCGTACGACACTCGACTCTCATACGACACTCGACTCTCATACGACACTCGACTCTCATACGACACTCGACTCTCATACGACACTCGACTTTCCCGCGGGCAAGAGCTGGTCGTACCTCTTTACGCCAGCAACTCTTTCTCGGCACTTTAGAACTGAGACCGAGTGTAATGGAGTATTGAGAGCGGTACTAGTTAAAAATAACCGACAATCATTCAAATTACATTACAAAAAATTTAATTTCTGAGATAATTTTATGGCTGCTTCAATTTTACAATGTTTGCAATTTTCTGCTGTCCCACTTTATCTTGTGTGATAATGCAAGGGAGTTCTTTGTCGAATAGTGTCCGTTTCTGAAGCGAGTTTGAATAATGCATGAAGTTTATGATGATGAATAATGTATGAAGTTTATGATGATGAATAATGCATGAATAATACATGAAGTTTATGATGATGAATAATGCATGAATAATGCATGGAGTTTATGATTTTAAATAATGCATGAATAATGCAAGAAGTTTATGATGATGAATAATGCATGAAGTTTATGATGATGAACAATGCATGAAGTTTATGATGATGAATAATGCATGAATAATGCATGAAGTTTATGATGATGAATAATGCATGAATAACGCATTAGGCTTATGATGATTGGAGGGGCGTTCCTATTCACCATTTTTACTGTCTTTACTCATTTTTCTTGCTTTCCTGGTCCATTTGATGCTTGGTCTTCGAGAGGATTATGTGTGTGGGCTTAGGTTTCGTAGGCTTAGCGAAATTTACTTGACCTGACGCGTGTGTGAATAATGATATTTATTCAATGGTGTACATGCATAGTTATTTGTTATGGGTATTCTTTTTAATTTGGAATACATCTGTCACTCAGGTAGGATTTGAATGTTCTTCTTTTTGCATAAGCTTGAGCAGGTTATTTTCGGTGCCTTCAGAAGCCTTTGTTTATTGAGCCATGGTACAACTTTTTTTTGTTGATAATCTTGTGTTGGCTTGTACATAATATGTTTGCGAATAAAATATTATTATTTTATAACTATCATTTCGTATGGTACTTGAAACTTTCGTGGGTCGATGGTTAATGTACTAAATTTGTTAAATTTCCGTAGAGCTTGTTAAAAAAATCCCTTGATGTAGCAGTAATAAAAAAATTGCAAAATACTTCATGGGTATAGGGTTGAATGTGTTAACCCCTAACATTGATACACTTTAAATGATCAGTAAGTTGTTTAATTAAAATAACAGTAATCAATAGTTTCATTAGCTAATTTGGTGTTTTATCGCATGTAGGCCAACTGAATGAAACAGCTTGACATGAGTAGTGCATTCAACGTTACATTCTTTTCCGTTTCTTTCTCAACATCCAAATGTTAGAAGCCCCGGTGCGTGACTTCAACTTATTTCCATAGCTTCGCAACGCTGATACGAGGTTGTTTCTTTCCTCAGCACCGTGGTTGTTCTGTGTCTGGTCGCTCTTCAGATGGTCATAGCCTCCCGCAGCAGAGGGGCTGATCGCCCGCGGCAGAACAGGGATGTGCATCAGCACCAACTCGCCAGGCTTCTGGACCCCTTCGGTGAGAAAGGAGGATATAAAATAAAGGTTATTGTAACAATAAATTATTTTAAACAACAACTGAACTACATGACATTTACGCCCTCGTATGATGTACGAGCACAACAGTCTTTGCGTCTTTTTGCAGGTTCGAAATCAATATTACAAAATTATTTATTCGCAATGTGAAGATGACAACGTCTATGAATATATTATTGCCACAAGTTATCATCTTGGGTGGTATCAATGTAATAAATAAAACTCCACTAAGACAAAAATCTAAACAAGCATAATCGTGCACTTTAGAAGAGCAAATTCAACTGTTTCCTATACAGTCTTTGGGTGATACATCCCGCTTTTAAATTGCTATATTCTTAATCCTATTAGTTTGGAATTGACAAATATTAGCATAGAATTATTAGGCTTGTCAAAATTATATTCTGCTTGGTGTTCTGCATCTGAGGGATAAATAAATCTTTATTTGTTCCGCTGTGATTGGCAGATCTGCAGCGTTCCCTTGACAACATTTACCTTCGTTATGTATCGCGACTTTCCCACGTTACAGGACTGTGGAGGCACGCCAGCCAGGCGGTGCGGGGGGCGGTGAGGGGAGTGGGCCGCACATGGCGGGAGGGAGCCAGCAGGGTGCAGGAACTGGTAGACAGAGGCTCAGACAATTTCAGGAGTCTACAAAGCAAGGTAAAAAGGAGGGTGTTTGATACGAGAATGGATTTAGTATCGACTGCAAGTCATGTCTCCCACACTAGGTGGGATACCGATGGCCAGTCTCCCACACTAGGTGGAATACCAATGGCCAGTCTCCCATACTAGGTGGAATACCAATGGCCAGTCTCCCACACTAGGTGGGATATCGATGGCCAGTCTCCCACACTAGGTGGGATAACGATGGCCAGTCTCCCACACTAGGTGGGATACCGATGGCAAGTCTCCCACACTAGGTGGGATACCGATATCAAGTCTCCCACACTAGGTGGGATACCGATGGCAAGTCTCCCACACTAGGTGGGATGGCCAGGCGATATTTACACTTGCACTACCCAAACTCACACATATTGTTGGGGTCACACTATACTCTCTCCGCCAAGAACGAGTGTTGAGGGGCTATTTTCACAAAAGGGCTCAATAGCATAAACGGATTTATCACCCACCATTCACATTTCTGGACACCATTTCTTCCCCTCTACCTTGAGCCATACATCCATCTTGTTCCTCGACAGGCCGACCATCCGCATGAGAAAGCTCTTCAGCCTCGCGTCAAAACACACCTAATATATTCTAGAGTAATCTCCAGACGCTTATATTTCATCCACGCTTTTCTGCCACCTTAACGCTCATTCTCCTATCATTTTCCTCGCTCTGCACAAAATCCACCTTCATTAACAATCTTCGTCCGTCCATTTATTCCACGTAGCAAACCCTCTCTAACCACAGTTATTTTCTACTCAACAGATCCTCATTTCTTCCCCAATTCACATTTGAAAGTTCCCATTTCCTGCCTCGTTACGGAATGTTAATGTAATTTGGGTAATTTATAGAATAGTTATGTCATCGCAAATGAACAATCGTCATTGAAATGGCAAAACAAACGAAAATTTTTAGTCGTGTTGAGTTTTCATTACCTTAACTATCATCTTATTTTTTTTTATTTTTTCGTAATTTTGTAAAACACACGCATTGTTGCCGCTTACAGCTTTACAGCTCATTGTTACGGTTCATAATTTGTATGCCCTGCGTCATAAAAAAAGTTCAAAATTATTATTTTTCTTCTTAGATTCACTGTGATGATGACAATGTTTTTGAAATGTGACACAACGCCATTCCAACATTACTCAATCACCACCACGGACAACACACACCAGCTTGAAACACACACTACTATGGATCACACAACATCATGACTCAAACAGAAGCATGGCTTACACAGAAACATTACTTGTGCACCAGTATGGCTAACACACTAACACGATTCATATACTAACACGACTCATACACCAGCATGGCTCACACAACAACATGACTCACATACTAACATGACTCATACACCAGCACATGACTCATACACCAGCATGGTTCACACAACAGCATGACTCACATACAAACATGAATCATACACCAGCATGGCTCACTCACTAACATGACTCACATATTAACATGACTCATTCAGCAGCATGGCTCACACACCAGCATTGCATAAAAACCAGAATGGCTCTCACAACAGCATGACTCACATATTAACATGACTCATACATCTGCATGGGTCACAAACTAATATGACTCATATATTTACATGACTTATACACCAGCATGGCTCACACAACGCTTCACATACTAACATAACTCATACACCAGTACGGCTCAGACACTAATCTGACTCACATAGACACATGACTCATACAACTGGATTGTTCCCACGCCAGTATGGCTCACATACCAGCATTGCTCAAACCCCAGCATTGCTCACTCACCAGCATTGCTCACACAACGTGAATCACACGCCAGCATGACTCACACACCAGCAACAGTTTGGCAGAGACCCTTCTCTGTTGGTAAGCTGCGACGTCCAGTAGTTAACAATTGTTCACTGAAACAAACTCAGTTATCACAATGATTCCCCGCTATCATGTAAATTCTCAGAAGGCAGATATTTAGCTAAATGTGTAATTATATGCGATATGACAGTTAGCAGAGGGACATCGTCACTCTAGATAGTAGATATGTGACGTCATTGCCTTTTATCTCGATAAAGTTCAGAAGACTGTAAAATCTAAAACCGGTGTGTCCCAGAGGGACTTAAACGATTTTTTTATTTTTACCATACATATTTTGCAACGCACCAATGAGATGGCGTTGAGCACGATTGGGGCGTTTTAAATTCCCCATGAAACCAAAATTGTGTTCTCAAGCTGTCGATGGGTTATTTCAGATGATATATTATTCATTGTGTCTCTTGTATTTTCATCATTATCATTGAACAAGGGACACAAGAAGCGTTGTCAGATGATTAAATGTTCACATAGAGCAGAAAATAATCAATATTTTCTGAAGTGGATGAATTTCAAGGAGAATTATTGTGAAATAATTATGCATACATTTAAGGACTTGAAAGTTAGGAATGCATATCAAAATACTCCGTGTGTACAAGATGAGCAGAATCATTCAAATAATAATTTGCCAACAGATCGGCTTTGGTTTTAGATCTATCGAAAAATCATCAACTAAAGCAGGCGACAATGTATCGAACAAACCAATGGAATCTACCAATTCACATCAATTGCTGGAAGAAGAAGAATGGTTGTCCAAAGGCAACGATCATCACGTAGACTTCGAAACGTCTACATCGTCGGCTACCGTAAACTACCTGAGACAAGCTACGGACGTGGAGAAGCCTTCATCCACTTGGAGTATGGACCAGCTCCCCAGTACCTTGAGTCCTCACAACCTTGCCGACCACCCTCAAGTGGATGATGATCCAAGCGTCCTACAATCTTTGGGTAACATTACTCAACTGCTGCTCGAGGCAAACAAGCCAAGCAGGAAAAATGAGAACACCACAACCAACAACCAAAATAATAACAACAAGTTCGAAAGAAGGACAGGAGAAGTGGACCAGACAGGCAATTCACTCCCGAATGAAGAGAGTGAAGGAGAGTGGCTGTTTGGAGGCATGTTGGAGAGGATGGGTGTGGATCTACCGACCATTGGAGTGGTTGTGGTCAACATCATCTTCTTCGTCGTGGAGGCGGTGAGGATATGTGGGAAGAGAGAGGTAGCAAGTCAGTGTGTGGTTAGAAGGCTACTCTCCAATTGAAGTGTGGAAGAGAAGGAGGCTAGTTGTAGACCAGACGTTTGACTAGGAGATAATTCAGGTCAAATCACGAAAAAGTATCCGATTATTTTATTCTACTATTTACACGGGAATAAATATAGTATTATTTTGATCGTTAAGAAGTCCACAGAACGTAGTTAGTCATGTATTGTAATGATTTAATTCCTCAGCGGCGATTACAGAATGAAGAGATCTCTGAGGATATAGTTTATTACTCAGTGTTTATATTATTTTCTATTCCGAAGTTTAATTACACAGTTGATGACGCCAGTAGGGGATGTTGGAACTTTTTCTTGTTACTGTTTTCTCATAACCCCCATTCATGTATCACGCTTCGTGATGTAATTGACCCTTTCATCACCTCCCCCCCCCCCATCTTAGTTAATAGCAGGACTGGCGGGGGATCGGGAGCAGTCCTCCAGATCTCCCCCGGAGGAGGGAGGTATTGAAGGCAGAGCAATGCAGCACAACGCTCGTCAGGTTGGTCGATCCTAATTGTTATTGAAATATATATAGGATGCAATAAAATTACTTATCGGAATAATAACTGTTTATTCCATTTACGGTGCTTATTTTCACCTCCTACTCCGCAAGCAGGAGTGGGGCTTGGTCGCCCTGGCTCGCGACCCGATACTGGCAGACCGCACCATCGCTCTCCTGCAACACGCCTCAGGTATAAAATAAATAAGTAACAATATTTGTTTTACACAGACTGTATGATATTCTTAGTTGGACAAAACAACACAGTAAAAAACACAACAAATATAGAATATGTATGATGATAAGGTAAGACCATTAGATCGGAGTGAGTGGCAACATAGAGCTCATCGCATCGTGTAACTGAGTAAATGGGACCGTGTATGAACGGTAGTGTGCATCTTACTTCCATAGCTGATCATCGGTACCAACCTTTCCACGTATTGGAATGCCTGGATTCATGTGTGTAGCAATGTTTACTCTACCGTCGAGTGTTTCCGACATGAACATGTCTAAATATACTACTGTTTCCATATTGTAAATGATAAAGCAGAGATTAATGAACCTTTTACACACCGATATTGATAATTTTATTCTGATGCTCGTTTATTGTAAGATGACGTGGATTTATTCGATATTGACCTTTCTTAATTTGAAATTGATTATCTGAATTTGTGTTTCTATACTCTAATTTAAAATTAGCTTACTTTAATTTGACTTTCACTGCTTTAAAATTGTTATTTCTTTTCTCATTGTAGATGAGCTGTTGAATTTGCATTCCACCTTTTTAAATTTGAATTTGATCATCATAAATATAGATGTGATCATTTAATATTTGAATATGGTCTTTCTTTAATTGCATTTATTTTTTTTTATTTCAAATTTGATCTTTTATATTTTGAACCTGTCATTGTTTAGTGTGAACGTTATCTTTTAAAATTAGAGGGTAAAATGGTATTGTTCAGAGAATTCAAATTTATGTAATCGAATAGCCGGCCCAATGAGTCGTTCGAATCAGCTTGCTATGTCTTTTCAGACGGCTCCTGCTGCTCTCGTGAACGACCTGCTGAACACTGCCTGTCTGTTTGGTTAGCTGGTCCTTACCATCTTTCCTTCACGACCTGTCACCTCACATACCCTGTCCCGCCAGGAGATTCGACCCCGTGTCTGCAGCTGTTGCTATGTGGCATGCGACCCGCGGTGGCTGGCTTCCAGAGGGCGCTGCTGCCGCCACCCGACACACAGAAGGGGGCGGGAAATGCTTCGCTGGCCGAGGTAAGAGGGCAGGGCAGGAGACGCTCCGCTGGCCAAGGTAAGGGAAGCAAGGGGTGTAAGCTGGTTGAGGTAGGGAGGCAAGGGCCGAAAGTTGGTCGAGGTAAGGAGGCAGAGGGTGTAAGCTGACCAACGTAGAGAGGCAGTAGGTGTAAGCATTCCATTTCACTTACAAAAGTAATATTGCTGCTCTGTCCTGCAAACCAGTTTTTTCGTGGTAGGACCTTTATTGATCAACAATTATCATACACGCAATATATAGATTCAATATCAATGTGCTTGTTGATTTTACATTACGGCTTCGAACAAAAAATTGCAGAAAAGAAAACACCAATCAAACCCGTGTGAATCCCTGAGTCTTCGTTTCCGCGACGCTGTAGCGAATGTTGTTTCCATGTACACATGATGTAGCCTCCATTGGATGTTCTCTCAATCAAACCAATGGTAAACTATTTGAACCTACATCCTGACGAATAACTCACATAACAAGTGGCAGAGAAGATGGAGAACTATCAATTAAGCGATGAGAACATATCTCGCTAGAGTTGGAAGTAATCTTTACCCAAGCCCCTGCATTGACTGCATGACTATCGTTGAGATGTCCATTTTTTTCCGTTTATTCCACAAAAGACGTTAGATGTTGGAGGGTTTGAAAGGAATCGATCGTTAATAATTAATTTCATTGTAAATATAGTTTAGTAGATTGTGAAACTGGTGTATTTAAATTATTTTCAACGCAGTATCATAATTTCTCGCCGCTGACAGAATTTTGTCATTTTTCAGCGCGTGTATCGCCAGCTTCCCGTTGCCGGGCAAGTTGCTCGCGCTCTGGATATCTGCGCCGAACAGTATCCTGCCTGTCATCGACACCCGAAATGACTTCTGAATGAAGTCTTGATAAGATCCTTCGACTTGAAGCTTTTTAATAAGAGACTGCGTTTGAGACCGAGGAGTCTTGACGCGTCCTTGGTACTGTTCATAATGGAAAACAACAGACGAGTTGACGTCTTCCTATCCAAAGGACGAACTTTCTCCGTCGTTTTAGCCACGGAAATCCATCACAATCTAATTTATTTTATTAGAATTATAAATGTATCGTTGTTCTCGGATCGTTACAACAATGTTGTATGTAAAGGTGATGGTCAGCAGTTAAATGTTCTCCTTAAAAAAAAAGTTCATTAAAATGACCTGAAACCGCGCACCTCGAATGTTAAATCTTCTCTTCTGAGTTTGAATTGATTTGTGGAGCATTTATTACTGCGCTAGCAGTTCAGGACACTTTTTCATCGGAGGGTAAACCTCTTCCTCATTCCATGGGCATTGCGGGATTGAGGTCTAATTAGTTTCAGTCCTGTGTTTTTTCTGCTGGTTGGTAGGGTATGCAATACAAGTTTGAATGAGGAGGTACTTCTTTTCGTAGTGCCGTTCTTTGCTCTTTCCGAAGGCGTTAATGGACCGCGGAGTTTCGGTGGAATGAAAGAAAGTTTATGTTCAAGACAAGGATGGGTTGTTCACGAGTGTCTGCACAAAAGAGCTAGCAGCCATAGAAGGAAAGTAACGAAGTCTTGTGCGGTGGCAACCCATCTACTTCGTGTAATATAAGGAACCGATCGACTTGGATTGAGGCGCATTTAATGTCAGTAATGTTCATTGCATTATTCATAGATTAAATTACGTGATTTAGTCAAATAGAGCTGTCCTGATACATTCTTAAAGACGTGCGTAGCCCTTTCCTTTGTGACATACCCGATTGCGTGTCACAACAGCAGCTTTGGGGGATAGTCTTCCTATCTCGGTTCAAAACCCAACAAAATGTTTAGAGGGCCAAGGCTTTCTACAGCACTGAAGTCAATGCCTTCCTTCCAAGAACTGCAGTCATCCGCAAGTTGCGCCGACTCTGTAAGGGTTTGCAAGCCAAGTCCTGCATTGCTCTCCCCCACGTTAAAATTATGTATGTATAGATATACAGCCTTTAGTATTAAATTATAAACTGTACAATGTAACATTAAGGTATCATACATATTTAAGTCATTGTATTAACCTCCACTGAAATGTGCCACAGATGCAGTATTCCCTCTGATGGCGGGATTCCCTCAGAGGTGGCAGTCCCAAAATTGTGTGGCGCCAAACAACCCTGGAGGGCAGCCAATAAAATCGTGTGGCGCCAACAACCGCCTGAAGG
>SDVV010013373.1:0-15131 GCA_016164225.1 Gammarus roeselii | reverse complement strand
TACAGGGGCATGAGTATTACAGGGGCATGAGTATTACAGGGGCATGAGTATTACAGGGGCATGAGTATTACAGGGGCATGAGTATTACAGGGGCATGAGTATTACAGGGGCGTGAGTATTACAGGGGCATGAGTATTACAGGGGCATGAGTATTACAGGGGCATGAGTATTACAGGGGCATGATTATTACAGGGGCATGAGTATTACAGGTGCATGAGTATTACAGGGGCATGAGTATTACAGGTGCATGAGTATTAGAGGGGCATGAGTATTACAGGGGCAGTATTACAGGGGCATGAGTATTACAGGGGCATGAGTATTACAGGGGCATGACTATTACAGGGGCATGAGTATTACAGGGGCATGAATATTACAGGGGCATGAGTATTACAGGGTCATGAGTATTACAGGGGCATGAGTATTACAGCGGCATGAGTATTACAGGGCATGAGTATTACATGGGCATGAGTATTACATGGGCATGAGTATTACAGGGGCATGAGTATTACAGGGGCAGTATTACAGGGGCATGAGTATTACAGGGGCATGAGTATTACAGGGGCATGAGTATTACAGGGGCATGAGTATTACAGGGGCATGAATATTACAGGGGCATGAATATTACAGGTGCATGAGTATTACAGGGGCATGAATATCACAGGGGCATGAGTATTACAGGGGCATGAGTATTACAGTGGCATGAGTATTACAGGGGCATGCGTATTACAGGGGCATGAGTATTACAAGGGCATGACTATTACAGGGGAATGAGTATTACAGGGGCATGAGTATTACAAGGGCATGAGTATTACAGGAGCATGAGTATTACAGGGGCATAAGTATTACAGGGGCATGAGTATTACAGGGGCATGAGTATTACAGGGGCATGAGTATTACAGGGGCATGAGTATTACAGGGCATGAGTGTTACAGGGGCATGAGTATTACAGGGGCATGAGTATTACAGGGGCATGAGTATTACAGGGGCATCAGTATTACAGGGGCATGAGTATTACAGGGGCATGCGTATTACAGGGGCATGAATATTACAGGGGCATGAGTATTACAGGGTCATGAGTATTACAGGGGCATGAGTATTACAGGGGCATGAGTATTACAGGGCATGAGTATTACATGGGCATGAGTATTACATGGGCATGAGTATTACAGGGGCATGAGTATTACAGGGACATGAGTATTACGTGGGAAATAATAGCGGACGAAGAACGCTACAGCCCAAAGATTTTATAAAGTAGAGCATACATTTGATTGCTGACAGGATACATGTTTAGCATACATTTGGTAGCTGACAATATACATGTTTAGCATACATTTGGTAGCTGACAGGATACATGTTTAGCATACATTTGGTAGCTGACAGGATACATGTTTAGCATACATTTGGTAGCTGACAGGATACATGTTTAGCATACATTTGGTAGCTGACAGGATACATGTTTAGCATACATTTAATAGTTGAAAGGATACATGTTTATCATATATCACATGTAGGGATGAATGGAAGGGAATTTGCGTGTTTTTGTGAACCCATTTCAATCCAATATAAATTAATTGAAAATAAATGAAATCGGCCTCCTCCCACAAGACAATGAATTACAAAAGAAAACATCTCACTGCGGTTTTTGGTGTTGTCTCTCAGCCCAATTTCGCTCCACCCTCGCACCGAATATCCCCGGCAAATAGCCAGTCATAGCATTTAATCATATTCGGAGAAAAATACCCTAGTTTTCTCTGGAGGTCAGCCTCCTGTGAAAAAGAACCCTTACTTTCAGTACGCCTGAAACCCTGCATGCAGATGCCAAGGCATTTAGGCTGAGGTTGGATAAAGATATAAGTTTATTTTCTTTGCTCTGTCTTCTGAGGAGTTCACGCTGATTAAGATATTAGTTTATTTTCTTAGCTCTGTCTTCCGAGCAGTTCACGCTGATTTGTCTTGCTGTGTTAAGACAGCACTAAATATTAAAGTGTGTTCACTTGATCGAATACACTATCACACGATATTCTTCTGAATGTTGCAAGAAACATTCCTATTATTATTATTTGACAGTATAAATGCACAACTTACCTTTTACGTTACGGACGACTATAACTACACTGTCATGAATAGTTTTAATACACTATTATTTGATTGAAATATTATTTTTCACTATACATTTTCTTATATACTCAAAAAGACATTTTAAAAAATCCCTGCACTCAATTTGTAACATTATTTTTAGGTAGACATTGTTCTACATCCCTAGGACATACTATAATTTACTCACCACATGTCCTGAGAGGATCACAGCCGATGCTACTTCACTCGCATTATATTCATAAGGACTTGATACCAAGTACTCCCCGACCAATTCTGTCACCAAGACCACACATGATACTTAGCTTTCATCATTTCAGTGACCCTAAAACTCTCTGTGATCGACTCACCAACGAGTCCAGTGACGAACACGACGGAGTAGAGGGCGATGAGCAGACTGCGCACGACAGGAGAGTCGAAGATGTAGGGAGGGGCGGCGTCCACGGATGGGCTCTGGTGCCTGTGGGCCGAATAGTTGCTCTTCAGGACCGCCGAGAAGCCAGAGTTCTTATCATACCTTGGATTGACGCCCATTTTAGAGCTGAGATTGGGATGAAGGTTGGTGTCGGGGTTTACTATCTGGCTATGGTTGATGATTCTTGAAGCCCAAGGCTGCAAATGTCTGTTTGCATCCGTCCGGGTCTTGTGGTTGATTTCAGTACGGTAGTTGTTGAAATGGTGCTCGTGGTTATTGATTACAATAGGTTTGGGATTGGTTGCAGTGGCAGTTGCGTTGTTTTTCCATTTTAGACGATTCATCATCAACATCTGAGTAGAAAAGCGTTCACGAATTTGATTTGGAATAAGGATAGAATTTTCATGTGGGATATCTTCTAGTTTTGAATAACTGTTTGAAAGGATAACAGAACTACTCGTGTTTCTTTGCTGTGAAAAAATATTCCTATTTTGATCTCGTTTGATGTATAACTCATTTCCCGCCGGGGAGTTACCCAGGCCTTCTGACACATATTTAGTCACGTTCTTAGCAGCATTTAACAAACTTTCCAAAATAATAGTTGATGGATCGTTAGAAGATGACACCGTAGATAGGATGAAACCACTGGAATTGAATAAGTTTTCGGAATCCGGCATCGTCATGGTTGAATTTGTCCCAAGATTTTGGAGCATGGATGGGTTGGTGGTTGTAGACAATAGCTGAGGAAGGAAGGAGTCCGTGACCAGTTGAATGAAAGGAGACGGACTGGTGAGAAGCGTGTGAGTCGTGTTAGCGAGAGGGAAGGTCATTTCTGAACTCCAGTTCATCCAGGATAAGTCGTCGGCCAGCACCATTTCACTAGTTAAGAAATTTGGGGGTGATCTTCAATGGCCAATAGTGTCGTAATTTTTCGAGATGATCTCACTTAATCAACTGAGAGAAATGAACTCCGCAGAAAATAACCTATTTGTGTCAATTGCTATTGATGAATCCACTATTCATCATTGGAATACTCAATTCGACAGCGCACTGCCCTGCACCATGTTAATAATTAGAAATATTCTGAAAAATTGCGATAAGAAAATAAAATTTTTGTTGAAGGTGAAAGGGATGAAAAGTTAAAACAACGAAACTCAGCGGTGATATTAATTCGATTTCAACTCTTATTACGACCACTTCAAGCAGCCACGTCCAGCGACCACTTCCGGTGACCACTTTCAGAGACCACTTCCAACGACCATTAACAGGGACCAGTTCCAGCGACCACTTCCAGACAACCACTTTCAGTTACTACTACAGGTGACCAGTTCTAGTGACCACTTTCGGGTACCACTTCGACGGCATGTCACTGAACATCCTGTAATACGAAACGGTGCTCTCGTAAACATGTTTTCTTCCACCCATCTTCTTTTCTTGTACTATAACGCCCCATCCCTTACACCCTTACTCTCCTTCCGTCCAGATTTAATTATCTACCTCCCTCCCTCCATCCTCCCCTTCCTTCCCCCCTTGAACCCCCTCTCTTGTACCTTGACCCTCCTACCCTCTTCAACCCTCCTCTCTTCCCATCGATCCTCCACCCCCATCATACCTTACACCATTACCGCTCCCCGCTATTTTTACGCCACTTTCTTCTCACTTCTACTCTCAACCCCCTCACCTACACCATTTTCCACACCCCCCTTGCTGCCTCTCCTGTCTTCCGTCTCCCTTCCAACATTAAGCTACCTCCTTTCCACTATCCCCCCTTCCCTTCTTCCCTTATACCTCATCCCTTCTACCTCCCAACCGGTCTCTTCCGTCCTAACCTCTCCTCTCATCCCCTCCTACACATCCCCTTCCCCTCCTACTCCACCATTCACACCCCACGGCATGTCACTCGATTGCAGATAACACTATAGCTGTCTAAAAATCAAACAAGTTGATAGGTCAATCCCAGCATGGCTTGAGACTCAATAGTTCCGGTCCTACGGACCTGCGCTTTTTACAAGACCTATTGAAATTCATGACGCAAAATCTCCAATCGATATCATTTACCTTGACTTTCATTAAGTTTTCGGAAAAGTCCCTCACAAACGCGTAGTTAGTAAATTGCACAGCATCGGTATTCAAGGCGAGCTAAATAACTGGATAAAAAAATGTCTCACAGACAGACGGCTGTGGGTCGTTCTTGACGGAGCTCCCTCCAATCGGGGTTAAGTTACAAGCGACGTGCCTCACGGATCCGTGTTAGGTCCAGTTCTCTTCATAATATTGATCAACTATCTGGATAGCAACGTACTCAGGAACATTAGCAAGTTTGCAGACGATCCTAAGCTAGGAGGGAAAGTGTAAACCAAACTTGACTATGAGCAGATCCAGTTTGACTTGAACAAAATTGTAGATTGATAAGAAAACGGGCAAATGAAATTCAATGTCCACAAATGTAAAATCATGCACATTGGTCATCATAACCCAAAGCATCATAACCCGAATATTCGCTGTCCGACAATAAACAGATTCCTGTCACCGAAGAGAAACATCTCTGTGTAATCATTCCTAACGACTTGAAAAGCTCTAAGCAATGCTACGGTGCTGCCAAAAGTAATTAAAATGTTAGTTATGATGTCCCGCACTCGCTTGTACAAAATCAGACACAGTATTCTTGAGTTTTATATTGCATTTGTTAGACCGCACCTGGACTATTCCGGCCAATTCTGGTCTCCATATCTTAGCAAACACACTATTAAATTGATGAAGGTTCAACGTAGAGCTATCAAACGTATCCCTTTGCTGCGGAATAAGTTGTACGGAGACAGGCTACGTGAACTCAACCTTTATTCACTAGAGGAGCGTCAAGTCAGGAGTGACATTATCGAGGTGTGGTAAATTATGAAAGGTGAGGAAAAAATCGACCGAGCGAGCCTTTTCATTCTAGATGTGAACGGAGTGACTGGGGATAATGGATACAAAATTGTTGGGAAGCGTTTCTCACTAGACATCACTCACAATTTCTTCACGTCTAGAGTTGTCCAGGAATGGAACAAAGTTGTAAACAGCGATACAATCGACACGGCCAAGTCACGACTCGACAAAGTCTACCGGAATCGCCGCTGAATAACTCCCGGCAAGCACGCTCACCAGCAGATTCTTTAACAAATAGCGTCCGGCATTGACATTTGCACCGTTAAAATAGAGCCCAACATTGGCACTAGCAAGGTTAAAATAGAGCCCGGCATCGGCACCAGCACGGTAAAAAAAGTGCCCGGCACTGGTACCTGCTCGTTGTAAAACGGTGTCGAGCAATGACAATCGTCAGCATTGGTTTAACAAATAATGAAACTTAGACAATATCAAATCAGTACCGTGATTCGGTGGCTTATCTTCAGGTGCTGATTTGAGTTGTTAAATGTTATTTCATACTACAACCTTTCCTTTTCGTTATCTTTTGAAACAGAAATTACACGGACACATGATGCTCTAATAGGCGTTATACTCAGGAATAATATTCTTACCATCAAAATTCAACCTAGATTGGGCCATACGTCCTGTTGTTGTCTTCATATACCCTTTTAAATCCTTGTAAGCACTGTCACCATTGATAGCCGTCTGTCGCACCTGGGAGCTTTATGATCTGCAGACACACGAGCCGGCGTAACGAGGCATAATGACAGCTCAATGGGGACCTTCATTCTATGATACCGTCTGCCAAAGGCGGGCATTTAATGGATAAATAATTATTTACGTTGATGTGTACATTTTCAATGAAGGATTCTAAGAAGAGTATACTAATTGGATTTACCAAAGCCGGGAACTGAAATTACTTTGAAGCTGATTGTAATTTATTTCAAAATGTTTGAAGTTCACGAATGTTTGAAATAAGAACTACGAATAAAACGAATTGGTCTAATGACTTTATTGGTTTTTAGACCACTCAATGCCATTAAAGTCGGGTGCTGAATGGCAGTGTTATTTGGCCGCTCGCTAATGTCTGAAGGGTACAAGCACAAAAGGTTACAGCTTTATATTGGGTTTGGTTCAAAGTTTGAACGGTAGGAAACCTTGGACCGTAGTGGAGCATTGGTGTTAAGGGTAGAACAATATTTGTTTTTTTAAATGTTAACTGATGTTAAAACAATTGAAAGCAGTAATCATTTTGTGCAATAAAGTAGTATCACATATTTTAGTTTGATTTACTAACAAATTGATCGTGATAAGTTATTGAACAAATTATTGATTGTATTGTCCGGACTTTCACCTGCTTTGTACGAGGCTGTGGCTCCTCCCCTTACCGGTAACAAATAGAGGCAAGAGAGCATAAATTGTCCTACGCATGTCAGATCGTAATTCTATAAATGTTTATTATTTGCATTTTCACTATGGTCTGCGCTTAATAGACTCTTAAAAACGTAAGATTGCATACTGAGATCTCATGGCAATGAGAATTCATATTAGCATGCCATAGCGCATGAGATTCTTATTGTGATCCCAAACATGTAGGAAAACATAACTTGTACATTCTGACCATTGAAATCCATTATATCTTTAAAATTCTGGTGAGGGAAGCAATCTGGATTTGAAGAACATGTCAGACTCTAAGTAAGAGAAATCTGCTCTAATCGTTCAAGATTGGTGTACCTTATTTTGTCGAGTGTCCACTCCGTTCACTGGTCCACAATCTACGCCGATCATCAATAAAAAGCGCAAGTGCCACCGCCAAAGAATTCCCAACGAAGCGATAATTATTGTAACTACATGTATTCCAAAAGCCGTGACTCGACAGTTACCAACCATTTACATTTTTTTTATTTTCAAAGTCCGAATAGAATGCTGAAATTTTCTTTATTATACTTTGATTTACTGTATTGCTCATATGGAAATACATCATCGTGAGGGTAGATTCAACTCAAGACTCATCCTTGCATGCCATGTTGACTCCTCTCTTTCTTATCTTTTATCGTTACGTTACCATGGCACAAAATACCGACAACAGTTCCAGCAACATCAGGCGATGGCAAACATTAAGCGTTAATGCTGCCATTACGGAGACCTTAATTCCTGCCAGCGGCAATGCCCGTCAGGTCAGGAGCTGCCATTAAGCGACGCTATTCTAGACGATGCCATTAAGCCCCACAAGCTGACCATTAAGCAGATGAATGATACCGTGTCATCTAATCCCTCATTTGTAGAATCGAATATAAATAAATCATCTGCAGTGACTAATTGCAACAACAGATTCATCAAAGATTACCTTCATTTAGGATGAGGAGGTATAGAGAGACATATGACAACAAAGGAACATCTCTACTGTTTTACTCATAAGGTATTCATCGTGTCACACACATCGATTCCTGCTTTTCCCTAGGCCCTAAGCCTTTAGCGGGCTGATTGGTGCACCAGAGATAAACAAACTTATCTGGCGATGGAGAGGAGATGATCCTTATCGGGATCACTGCCGTTAAAGAGTTGAAAAACGGTTAAAAAATACGGCATCTGAATTCATCCAAGGTGTAAAAATCGCACTTATTTGAACCAATGCTCGCAACCCTCCAATGAGTTTGGACCGGTTATTTGAGGACAACCGTCATGTCACCATCAGCCGACGATGTGCCTCCCAACAGTCAGTCCACCATCAGCCGACAATGTGCCTCCCAACCGCCAGGCAACCATCAGCTAACAATGTGACACCCAACCGCCAGGCCACCATCAGCCGACAATGTGTCACCCAACCGTCTGGCCACCATTAGCCGACAATGTGCCACCCAACCATCATGCCATCATCAACTGACAATGTACCACTCAGCCATCATGCCCATATCAGCTGACAATGTGGCATCCATGCCAGGCCACCATCCGCCGACGATGTACCGCCCAACCGTCAGGCCATAATAATAAACGCAAAATTCAGCAACGAAATCCTCGACGTAATTTACCCTCAACCAATGACCGAATCACACAGATTCAAATCCTAAACGCAGGAATAGATGTAGATATTTGTGAGCAACAGACGAACCTGTGGCGGGATGCGCTTGCAGACACAAACTTCCGAACCTAACCATCCGAACCTAACCATCAAAACCATCAAACCACATGGACACACATGAGGCAATTCTTCCACCCAACACCCACACCATCCCATCAGACCATCAACAAGCGAACATACTCAACAAACACTACGCAAACACCTGCCCCCTATCACACCATCCATACAATAGGAGGATACTCAAACAGTTACACAAATTACAGATCGACCCAAACATTGAACTTCCTTTCACACCAGCCATGACCATAGCTGCTATCCGCCAGACTGAAAACTCTTCAGCAACGGGTCCAGATGGCATATCATACATTCAACTTAAACATCTAGGTCCTCACGCCATCGGGACCCTCACAGACATCTTTAACTTTTCCATACTACACAATACAATACCCAAAACCTGGAAACAAGGGAAAATCATACATATTCTGAAACCCAACAAATGACCTACAGATTCAGCCTCATACAGACCCATTTCTCTTCTCTCGAACCCCTTGAAAATCTTGGAAAGACTGGTTCTAAACAGAATTAATACCCACATTCCACTCTCCCCACATAACAAGGTTATAGGACCTATCACTCGACAACCACTCTCCTCACCAACCTCAACCAGACCATTCATGAAGGCCTGAATGATAAGAAGCCAGCGAACGAACCCTGGTATGCGCTATCGACATTAGTAAGGCCTTCGACACAGTTCCAATACACGTCCTCATTAACAAAATACTGAACACACAGATACATCCAAACTACAAGAAATCGATTGTTAATTTCCTTTCAGGCAGACAAGCACACGCTGTCTAAAATAACAAGCCATCCCGTATCCGCCACTTCCCCAATGGTGTCCCACAGGGCTCCGTCCTTTCCCCCTCCCTTTTCAACGCCTTTATGCACGACCTGCTAAATCCAACAGAACACATCACCTATATCAGCTCATATGCGGACGACCTCACAATAAACACACTACACCACAAACACGAGATCGCCGCTGCACACCTCATGCAGTAGCTGAACTCTCTTGAAGTCTGGCTGCTGGATAACAGAATGAGGGTGTCTGCTAGCAAGTCTTCTCTAACACTATTACCACCAGGCAATAGTGAACACCGTGTTCATCCCCATGTCACGCTTTACAACACTCCCACTACCACAATCCTTGGAGCAACTTATGACACGGGAATGACTTTCAAACCTCACACCAACAACATTGGCGCTAAAGCCATACCAAGATTGAATGCGTCCAGGGTGCTTACCACAACCACCTACGGTCATTACAACACTAGTCAAACAATTTATTAGGCCCATCATCTCCTACGCAAACACCGCCTGGTCCTCTAACCTTGCACTCACACATATTAATTCCTTACAAATGATGCAGAACACGGCCTTGCGCATCGCAACGGGCTGTACACAGTCCACACCAATTTCCCACCTGTATGAGGAAACCAATGTCCCCCCTCTCAAACATCATCTTGATATGAGAGGGATTAAATTTTTTAACAAGATTGTAGACCAGACACATCCCTGCCACCATCTACTGAACCCCGCCTAACCAACGGAAACCTACACAACACACCAGCAACACACTTCGGCTATCACCACACACCCATTCCTCGTCCTACAGACAACACATCTATGCACAAACAGATACACAAACACTTCACAGCCCTTGAATTGGGCGAACACGGAGTTAACACAGTCCTGGGGATCACCCGCCTGAGGTGGACGTAGAGGAGTTGGGGCTGCTCAGAGATGACCGGGACCACCTGTCGCGGTTGAGGTGCGAGCATCATACGGCTCTATAGTCATACCAGCATAGGCTGGGAAATGTCCCTTCCGACCTTTGTCTGCGATGCAGGGGTTCGCCCGTAAGACTCAAATAAATTCGGTGTCGGAAACACGTCACGACGTTGTGCCCGGCCGTAGCTCCCGGCTGTCTCGACCACAATATCACGTCGGTACGTGATCTGTGCTAATGCCCGAGAGACAGCATCAACTTCCTTAGGGATGTAAGCATAATATAAATGCCAGCATCTGCTAAAACATCCATATCATGCACATGTCGGTGGGTTCCCGGGCTTCGGGTTGTGTGGTGGCTGTGGCTCCTCCATTGCAGGGGTAGTTGGGGTTAAGCAACAACAACAACAACCGTCAGGCCACCATCCGCCGACAATGTGCCAACCATCCGTCGTGCCACCATCAGCCGTAGGTTGCAGGATTATTATATAACTTTCCCATTTGAATATTGCTTGCGATGACATTCGTTATGGAGCATTGGCTCAGATGAACAAATCCTTGAACCTGACTCTTTATTATTGTTGAAAGATGTAAGCTATTCTCATTTGTGAGATTTTCTCTCTGTAAAAGAACTGCACCAGCGTTTCTTAGCGGTAGATCACTGAAAGAATTTTATGACGTCAGTGGTTGAACGACGTCAGTGGTTGAACGACGTCAGTGGTTGAACGACGCCCGTGGTTCAAAGACGACAGTGGTTCAACGACGTCAAGGGTTCAACGACGTCAGTGATTCATCGACGTCAGTGGTTCAACGGCGACAGTGGTTCAACGACGTCAAAGGCTCAATGCCATTGACGTATGTCAATGACGTATGTCAATGTTACACTGGAAGAGCTTAACTACGTCAACAGCCCACGATTACCGCAGGCGTAAATTCAAGTCCTGTACAAATATGCTTGCCTATTACCAAAATGATTCGTTCAAGGCACCATCCTTCGTTATAACTGCCACCATCATATCAAGAGTATAGAGGAGCCACAACGAAACTAGTTTATTCAATTTGAGAGATGAGTTATTCCCATCGGAAAGGATATTCATTTGCCAAAAAGGCGCTCAACCGCCCTTACAGTCTCCCCCACTTATTTGATCCATGACTCTTCATAAAGAGCATGAGCAGCCTTGAGTGCCTACCACCCAACCGATCGAAGACTTCATAAAGAGCATTAGCAGCCTTGACTGCCAGCCACCCAACCGATCCAAGACTCTTCATAAAGAGCATTAGCAGCCTTGACTGCCTGCCACCCAACCGATCAAAAACTCTTCATAAAGAGCATTAGCAGTCTTGACTGCCAGCCACCCAACCGATCCAAGACTCTTCATAAAGAGCATTAGCAGTCTTGACTGCCTGCCACCCAACCGATCGAAGACTCTTCATAAAGAGCATTAGCAGCCTTGACTGCCAGCCACCCAACCGATCCAAGACTCTTCATAAAGAGCATTAGCAGCCTTGACTGCCTGCCACCCAACCGATCCAAGACTCTTCATAAAGAGTATTAGCAGCCTTGAGTGCCTGCCACCCAACTGCAGTGAACTTTGTGACCTGTGAAGGGCTACGGACTGTATCTAGATACTTTTCTGTTCGGCTAATCACTGTATCTAGGTACTTCTCTATTCAGCTAAGACTATATCTAGATACTTTTGTGTTGGGTCAAAGACTGTATCTAGATACTTTTGTGTTGGTTGGGCCAACGACTGTATCAGGATACTTTTGTGTTCGGCCAAAGACTGTATCGAGATGTTCTTCTGTTCGGCCAGAGACTGCTTGTAGATACTTTTATGTTAGGTCCAAGACTGTATTTAGATACTTTTGTGATGGCTGGGCCAAACACTGTATCTAGATTCCTTTGTGTTGGGCCAAAGACTGTATCTAGATACTTATATGTTGGTTGGGCCAAAGACTGTATCTAGATACGATTGTGTTGAGATAAAGAAATGTATCTAGGTACTTTCGTGTAAGGTCAAAGACTGTCTCTAGATCCTTTTGTGTTGGCCAAAGACTGTGTCTAGATCCTTCTGGGATGGGTCAAACACTGTCTCTAGATCCTTTTGAGTTGGGGTAAAGACTGTCTCTTGAGACTTTTGGGTTGGGGTAAAGACTGTCCCTAGATACTTTTGAGTTGGACCAAACACTGTCTCTAGATACTTTTGTGTTGGGCTGAAGACTGTCTCTAGGTACTTTTGTGTTGGGCTAACGACTGTTTCTAGATCCTTACAGTCTGTAGATATTTCTGAGTTGGGCCAAAGAGTGTATCTAGATACTTTTGTGTTGGATCCAAAATTGTCTGTAGATACTTTTGTGTTAGGCCAAGGACTGTCTCTAGATCCTTTTGAGTTGGGCCAAAGACTGTCTCTAGATACAGTTGGGTTGGGCCAATTCTGTCTTTAGATCCATTTGGGTTGGGTCGAAGACTGTCTCAAGGTCCTTTTGGGTTGGGCCAAAGACTGTCTCAAGATACTTTTGGGTTGGGCCAAATACTGTCACTAGATGTTGTTGTGTTGGGCTAAAGACTGTATCTAGGTACTTTTGTGTTAGATGGGTCAAAGACTGTATCTAGATACTTTTATGTTGGTTGGGCCAAAGGCTGTACCTAGATACGATTGTGTTGAGATAAAAACAATTATCTGAGTACTTTTGTGTTGATAAAGTATTTTTAAACTGCATCTATGATTATTATTAGGCCAAACATTGTTTGTGACAGCCCTCGAGGGAAGGTAGAGATTGCTCCATTCGCGGACCTTTTTTTTTATTGGTGTACATTCACCAAAAACACAGTAAACTAATTAGATGTTAAAACTAAGAATTGTTAGATAAAAATCATGCAAATAATATAAACAAATGGGGAGAGTAAACTCATATGAGTTGCGAAGTGTTAAAAACAAAACAGTTTTGGGTTGAATGTGGATACCCTCAGGGGATGCTCTCCGACACACTGAAAACTCTCCTAACTTCCTTACGAGCAGATATGATCTCTCTACTCATGGATCTACTCATTTATTGTTCCATCTATCAATTCCTCTGTCTATCCATCTATTTGTATAGTTAGACTGGCGCCTCCTTCAAACTGGAGGTTGACCGAGAGCAAAACAATCCATCACTCGTCCCTCACTCTCACCCACGCGCACACTTTAGCCTCTGAGTGTCTCTATAATCTCATGCACGTAAGACTCAAATAAAATACGTTGTCGGTTGAAATATCTAAAAACAAATTTCCATTAACACCCGCCCTCGCCAATTGTACCATTGACATCACTGTGCGAGCGTAAACATATAACACTCTTTGTTTACATTGATACCCGCCCCGCGCCAATTGTACCATTGACATCCCTGTGCGAGCGTAAACATAAACACTATTTGTTTACATTGATACTCGCCCCGCGCCAAGTGTACCATTGACATCACTGTGAGAGCATAAACATATTAACTCTATTTTTATATACTTGGAGATTTATCGTGCAACTCGCATGAAGAGCGACTAAATATTATCTCGAGTGTGTACACAATTTTGGTAACGTTGAAGGCTGGTACGGCATCATTAAATAAATCCGTTTTAAAACAAGTGATGGCCACAAAGTATTTGCGAGTTTATGGAGGTTTTTCGTTCATTACTGAAACAGCTCGCTCGATCTTTTTCCTGTCCTGCACAGTTTCGTTTAATTCTTGTATCCAATCATTGCTAATTGATAATGTTATATCTTTGTAATGCTGAAAAAGCCAACATCATGTTCATTATTGCCTTGCAACTATAGAGTTAGGAGCACTTTAACGGAGACAATGCGGCCATGACGTCAACATCGGATGGGATAAAATAAGATCACCAAATACATTGTTCTCATGAGATGAAGATGAACTCTTATTACATCAAGTAATTTAAAATAATTTCATTTGGAATGATCTTCCAATAAATGGTATCCGTTATACAATCCAACCCGATAACTGCTCCCCTAGGAGTATTCCTACAGCAGTTCTGTTGAGTTGTTATTACCGTGAGGCCATCAACAATCCTGTTTGATGAGTAATGTGAGAAAAATATTCCTTAACGGTTAACCAACAACGACACATGTACAGTACACATGTACAGTACACATGTACAGTACACATGTACAGTACTTCTATCGCGTGTTTTCGTTTTATATTTTTATGAAGTAATAACCAACATTTGGTCTTCAGTAGTGCTATTGAAAGCCAGATGTCCATGGTCTTTAGAAGTGCTATTCAACGCCAGGTGTCCATGGTCATTAGTCGTGCTATTCAACGTCAGATGCCCATGGCCATTAGAAGTGCTAAATTCAATGCCAGATGTCCATGGTCATTAGTAGTGCTATTCAACGCCAGATGTCCATGGTCATTAGTAGTGCTATTCAACACCAGATGTCCATGTTTGCGGGTTGAGCCAATCAAACCAAAATAATATTCGTCGATAGAAGCCTATCATCGAAGCACTGACGGTATTAAATGGATGCAAACTGTAAACACTAGATCGCCCGGCGAGACGGTGCACACTAGATTGCCCGGCGAGACGGTGCACACTAGATCGCCCGGCGAGACGGTGCACACTAGATTGCCCGGCGAGACGGTGCACACTAGATCGCCCGGTGAGACGGTGCACACTAGATTGCCGCGAGACGGTGCACACAAGATCGCCCAGCGAGACGGTGCACACTAGATTGCCCGGCGAGACGGTGCACATTAGATCGCCCGGCGAGACGGTGCACACTAGATTGCCCGGCGAGACGGTGCCCACTAGATTGCCCGGCGAGACGGTGCACACTAGATTGCCCGGCGAGACGGTGC
>SDVV010013372.1:0-15133 GCA_016164225.1 Gammarus roeselii | reverse complement strand
TATATACATATGTATGTGTATACATACGCATATAACATATATTTTGCTCTAAAGTCTTATCGTGGCGGAAATAAATGACCAACAGAAGCAACAAGTGAGTAGCGACTGGGAATACCCATTCTGTGTATGTGAAAGTGTTAGGTAGAGGTTTTTGGTCAGGTGGTGGACACTTACGTAAAATTTCTTACGAACAAAGGCTTCATGTGTTCTCAACTGATTACACATCAGTCAGTGCCAATGTAATATGCGGTAGTATTCACTTAAATGATTGACATTTAGGGAAAAAACATTTACGGGGAAACATGTAAACTTGCTTCATCACTTACGGTCAAACATGTAAACTTGCTTCATCACTTACGGTCAAACATGTAAACTTGCTTCATCACTTACGGTCAAACATGTAAACTTGCTTCATCACTTACGGTCAAACATGTAAACTTGGTTTACCATTCACGAGAAAATATGCGAATTGCTTTAACATGTGCGGAAATTAGGTCACCTTGCCATATAAAAAAGTCTAGGTATTGGTTCCTAAAAGGAAGAGTCGTCAGCTGATATTGTAGTTATTTGTGCGTATAAAGTAGAATTTCACTGTTTATCGAATGATTGGAACTATAAATACTACTTCTGATGTTATTGCGGCTCACATCAACACCTCCAACACCACTACTGACTTCGCCAAAACTGTCGTCAATGTGCTTTCCCATACTTTTCCAGTGTCTTAATACGATCCAAAAAAACTAACGTCGGTGGAAGTGTTATCAAAGTGTAGATGAACTTTCATCAGTTTAGTGATGGGTCTTGAAAGGGAGTGTATGTTAATTACAACTAGAAAATATTGGATTTTAAGTGTATTTTTCTTTTCCGCAAACAAGTCAAGCCGTGCTATTACGGTCCCAACGACCCACTCTCACCTCCCCCCCAGCATCGGCCGCAAACAATAAGGCCTTTCATCTGTGGCAGTGCCGCATCACAGCGATGTTTACCCCAACCGTCCCTCTCACGCCTCAGTGACTCTCACTGATCGCCATTACGTCAATGTTCACATGGAAATTTTCATGGGTCACACATTAAATGTAAATTCTCAACTGTCGAAGCGGTCTCTGGTTGAATTAAATTATTAATTGTTTATAATCGTAATTTTATTAGTTTATATGTGCTCATATATGTGATACCCGTTTCACGCACAACTTTTTATTAGCCCATCTATTTTTTGTTAACATCATTATCCCACTGACGGAGTTTTTCCTGTATTGAAAATACTGGTGTGATTTTAGGTAGTATGTTCTGCATATTTAGGCGTCAGTGCCTAGGCAGTCAGTGTACTCGCCACACGTTTATTTTATGTGATATTCACAAGTAGAGAATTCTCCAGTGCTGACGTGATCAATAGGAGGAAATTGCCACTAAGTCACTCATGAATTTTATGTATTACCCACCAAATTAACATCCTCGTTTGTTGATGAGGTGGGGTGATAATTAGAATGAAATTACACCCTTCGCATGGACGGACTAACGGTGACTAACTCCAGGAAAATACCCGTTGTTGTAAAATTATACTGTGAAAATTCATTGCTGCTTGTAGCAGCATTGTAATGATGCCTCGCTGCTTTCTCATTGTACTCATAGCTGTGCTTGTTGAGCAAATGTTGGAAAATAGTAATTGCGTTTCTAACAGCACGTATTTCATAATCACCTTGTAAAGAGCAAGAAAATATTTAGTTAACGAAATTATTCATCATCTTAACATGGGCTTAGTTTAACTTTTATCCCCAGCTTGATTCACATAATTACCCGAAAAAACTCACCACTGCAGGTCATCCACGAAACACTCAAAAAACTAAACATCTGTTGGTGTATTATTATAAAACTCAGCTCATTCCGTATCCAATTATAACAATTATTTGCATATTTTCTGTTTACGAGGAAAATGAATATAGAACTTTGTCTTTCAGATAATTTCCAATTTTGTAGCGACTCATTTAGCAAGTCCGAGTTGACTCCTCCTGTTAGGCTAGGGTGTCATTTGCCACCAAATCGCAAATACCCGAACTAATGTACGGCGGTAGTCCTTCTAGACCAGCCCGTATTACTCCTCTAGATGGGAGGGCAAATTAGCGAACTGAACATTCTGTCTTTAGTTCACTCATGCTCCTAGTAGCAAACTTAATGCAGAGGCAGTCAACACTGATACTAGGTTGTTAGCGGTTGAATTAAAATGGGGAAGCGTGCATATGCAATTTAAAGAATTCAAAGATGTGATCGACAGCGAATTATTTGCAGCTAAAGAAACCGCAAAGACAACCTTAAATTAAGAAAATGAACTTCAAGTGCACTTAGACTCTAAATTGGACACTTGGATTGTTGATGTCACCTCTTTCAACCAAATTAGCAGAAAAGGGAGAGCTCAAATGGAAATACTCGGTAAACTAGACTGGATAAATGACGAGAGTGAAGGCATAATATAAAAAAATACCTTCTTCTAGATCAATTTTACAGCAAGTCGGAGCAAAAAACATTGTGGCGCAAACGGAAGGACATGGGAAAGGAATGAAATCGTGTTAAAAAAACATTAAACGAACAGACCCGAGCATCCATGTCACAGGCATCCTGCCCCATCCGAGACAAAGTATATACAAATTGAGCAATATGACATATCTAAACAATCGATTAGCAGCTTTCTGCAAATCTCAGTAAATCTCATTATCGGACCATTGGAAAACGACGAATAACCTAAAATACTACGAATTTAATAGCATCGTCTAAAAGGCACGCATAAACACGCACGGACTCGATACTCTCATAAACACACTTCAGAACATCGGCGATGGCTTCATCACTGACAATAAATCTGGAAACATTCTTGATATCCAATAAAAGATTCAACCGTCATTGCCAGACTTATTGACTCAACGATCTCAGCAAAACCCAGCAGTAATTGCAGACGCACCCCCGTGCCTGTAGTAATTACTGACCAGCAATATAACTATAGACTAACAAACAACAGCAATAGATACAATACTAACAATTGCAGACGCACCCCCCGTGCCTGTAGTAATTACTGACCAGCAATATAACTCTAGACTAACAAACAACAGCAATATATACAATACTAACACAAAGTCCCACAGCAGCCTGTGACCGAGACAGAAGAGTATCGGAAATTAAAGCCGAAATACTCTCAAATGTTACTATATAAACGGTAGAAGTTTCCGAGACCAAATTGAGTAACTGTGAATCTTTGCAAAGAACGAAATGAACGACATTATAGCAATCACGAATCGTTGATGAAATCGAGCATCAGAAACAACGAACGAAATGATCGACATTAAAGCTATCACGAATTGTTGATGAAATCAAGCATCAGAAACTATCTAAGCGAACCTTTTTTTGTTTCTTACTGTTTCACAAAGATAGACAAGGCCGACAGGGTGGAAGAGTGCTGTTCCTCGTAAAAAACACTGTACAAATATAAGACGTTTCCATTCCAACTAGCAGACATTACATGGTATCAATTCAAGTTGTTGGGAAATATTTAAACGGTAAAGGCACACTCGTCCCTTGTCCCTCAAAGACCATGGTTGCAGATGATATCGATCATTCGAACACCCCAGTCGATGTCGTCACCCCGCAATCATTGATTAGGCTACAGACAAATGTACAGCTACTGGAAAACGTCTAATTGATTTTGTTGAAAATGAAATCATTATCCAAATAGTAAAGACACCTACAAGAGTCAGCAACATCTTTGATCTTCTATTTAGCGCAAGTGACTCCCACGTCCCGAACGTCGAAGTGGGTAAACCACTCGGGACTTTCAAATATAACTGTATCCTTTCCACGATAGTGTTCGAATTGAAAACGACTATAAACTGCAAATAGGGTCGAACCGTCGACTTACTAACATTGATGGCTTAATTCAGTCATGACGTCTACGAATATAACCACCTGGCAGGACATCAATCAATAGTTGAACAATTTTTGGACTACACTTATAATATCGAACATGAACAAATCCCGCGCAAAAACAGGCTATCTGCTGTCAATCAGCCTAAGTAAGAACGGAGAATTTTAACACCTTCAGTCACTTAAGATGGCAAAGCACTCGACAAAACAGAAACACCCACATGACGGCGCTGTGAGAAATGAATTCATATTCAGCTTGTGAGTTCTAAAGAAGGTCTTAAAACGTAAAAAAACAGATTACGGAAATAAAATTGCGACAAACGCCAGAACAAATCCGAAACAAATTTGTAGTTATATTTCAAGCAAATAAATCAAGATCTGCAATAGGTTGTCATGAGAACGATATCGGTGAGCTAGAAGCGGACGACTCTGAAATAAGTGTCCTACTTAACCAATATTTTTGATCTGTAGTTACGTTCGAGAGTCCTGATATCCCTGATCCCCATGATGAAATTAATGGCGTATAGACGAATTGAAGCCCTCAGCACAGTGAACTTTTCCCTGCCAATGTTATTAATTATGTAGATAAATTGAAAGTCACAAAATCTCCAGTCCTAGTTCAAGTTCATATAGAAATACTGAAAGAGACTATGAACGAAATCACCGAACATCTGTCAAATATTTTCATCCAATACCTCACAAATGGCACTTGCTACTCTCATTGGAAAGAGGCCAACGAAACCCTAATTTTGAAAATCAAGAGATCAAATGTATCCCAGCAATGACCGTCTACCTCAGTCATTCGCAAATTACTGAAAAGTTTGATTACGGATAAAATGATATACTTGTTAGAATCAAACATGTTGACAGGTGACTCTCGTCATGGCTCTAGACACAATCATTGCTGGCTTACGAATCTGCGGATTTTTTAACGAATATACTGCTGAGCGTGCTCATTCGTATATTCGTTGAAAAGGTGGAAGATCAACATCGTGGGTCGGTGACTTTCTCTTCTGGTGGTGATTTGAGTGTTCCCTTTCTTGATCTATTATTATAGAAATTACACAGGCACATGATGCTCCCCTCCTTTCTACGTTCTACTTCAGAACTAATCTTCGTACTATCAAAAGACAACCCCTCCACCACCACCACCACCACCATCACCACCACCAGCAGCACCAATGGAGGCGGGCCTGCAGAATCATCCCATTTGCAAGCCTCGAAGTCACCTCCCACATCGACCGCCTGGCTGCTGCCGGTGATAACATGTAAATCAAATTTTCCCCGGCCGGATGGAGGAGCCACGTGAGATGGGCGCCACCGCCAGGAGCTGCCGCCGCCTGTTGCGCCACGGGCGGCGTGGGGGCGTTGCAAGGGCAGGTGGTTGCCTCAAGCTCATTGCATGAACAGACCCACCACCGAATGCGTGATATAATGTGAAGCAAGTTCTTGGAGAGATCAGGTGAATCAAAGAAAGTGAAAGATTACTTGCTATGCTTCGTGATATAATGTGAAGCAAGTTCTTGGAGAGATCAGGTGAATCAAAGAAAGTGAAAGATTACTTGCTATGCTTCGTGATATAATGTGAAGCAAGTTCTTGGAGAGATCAGGTGAATCAAAGAAAGTGAAAGATTACTTGCTATGCTTCGTGATATAATGTGAAGCAAGTTCTTGGAGAGATCAGGTGAATCAAAGAAAGTGAAAGATTACTTGCTATGCTTCGTGATATAATGTGAAGCAAGTTCTTGGAGAGATCAGGTGAATCAAAGAAAGTGAAAGATTACTTGCTATGCTTCGTGATATAATGTGAAGCAAGTTCTTGGAGAGATCAGGTGAATCAAAGAAAGTGAAAGATTACTTGCTATGCTTCGTGATATAATGTGAAGCAAGTTCTTGGAGAGATCAGGTGAATCAAAGAAAGTGAAAGATTACTTGCTATGCTTCGTGATATAATGTGAAGCAAGTTCTTGGAGAGATCAGGTGAATCAAAGAAAGTGAAAGATTACTTGCTATGCTTCGTGATATAATGTGAAGCAAGTTCTTGGAGAGATCAGGTGAATCAAAGAAAGTGAAAGATTACTTGCTATGCTTCAAGTAATTACATTTTGTGTCTTTCGTTGTTTACGCAACACCCCACAAACAGGTAACCAATGATTATAGGTATGAGTGTAACATTTATTTTAGCCTCATAGACGTACATGTGTGATTCAAGAGAGTAATTTGGTCTAGGACAAGGAGGCTCAGTTCCGCTGTATAACCCTTGATGCGAGGTCATTGGAAAGACGAAGCTTAGGATAAATAAAGGAACGTGAGCCTCATTTGCTTCTTAATTTTGTTAAATAGTCCCAAACTAGTGTTGAGCAGAACTGTTCGAATTTCAATTGATTCTATGTTTGTCCACTTCTTTCAGAAAGTTTAACAAACCTGACAAGCTTTCTTAGCATATTTTAATAAGGTATGTTAAATTTTGAAAGAATAAATGCGCTGAGGAAGAAAGAGTGGTATCTGTCAAAGGAACGAATAAATCAGTTAAATGCACGTTGAGTTGTTATGGAGATAATTATTATTGAATGCCTAGGGATCAATCCCCAAGCAAAGTTTTATGCAAGCCTTCTTTATATTGACACCGAATATGTTTGAAATGGTTCAATCCGTTAGAACGCAGTTAAAAAATAAGCAGGAACAGAGAATTCCACTGTCATCCTAGATAGTATTAGATAATGATGATCACAAAGGGCCTGTTGCTGGCACTGAATGTAATATCCATCGTCTCAGGTCATCCAATTAGGCAACGACGTGATGTATTGATCTTGTTTATAATCAATTGTAACAATTCCTACAAATTCTAATCAAGTGACAGAAAATTCTCTCACATTTGACACCTGTTTGAGAGTTATTTGGTTGAGGAAGAAGATCACTGGAAACCGAATAAATGAATACCAACGGAGATTGAATGAAAAAAATGGTCATGCTATTTCTGTGAGAGGACTCATTTGCACCTGCATTTTTTTCTCAATATATTTGAACTCGAAATACCTTTTCTATCTGACAATTTCATATTTTGAAGCAAAGGTGGTCTACAATAATGTCCTGGTATGCATTACCGCGTATTCATTTGTATTGCGGTAGGTAAATATTTCTATTATTTCCGTAGACTGGTTGTCGGACCTCTGGAAAGAGTGAAAGTACTGACAGACACTTTAAACTGCACCAATGCTTTCAGGGTCCTATAACATTACTTATTTAAATCACTTCGGTCGATATGAATCCTTTAGCAAGTGGCAGCACCTATAGAATTATAGTCTATCTTATTTAGCACTTATCTATTCACTCATGATACAATTTGTTCTTTTGTTTAGCTATCATTACATGACATGATACGATAACCTAATTACCTTTAGATATAAGTTAAGGATTTAACAAGCGGCAAAGTTCAACGGTCCTTCATCCTGAACGTATTTATATGTATTTATACGTTTCGCAATTTTAGTCAACACCGGATCCTGCTACCGGATCATGTATGTCCAGATTTGTTCTGCTGAGATATCGTTTCATTGAAACTACAAAAATAAATTGATGATGTTTCCATGTCTTTTTTTTGCCACCGGACTTTGTGTACATTCAATTTACGAGAGTGTAATGACATTTAATTGTCGATCACAATCAATACGTTCATCCACTTTGTATGTAGAAAATATACGTAAATCGTTACGGAGAGTAGTCACTGCAATGAACACAGCATATTGCGCGCAGCTGATGAGTACACTGTTAAAAATTATCGGGAAAAAATCGTCCATCAATTGGTTTTTTAAATTATTTTTGTTCCGTTTCTTGATGAATCACTAATTTTTATGCATATTTTACTGAAATATCCAGTCTCAATCGACTTTGAACTACGCCGTTTTGTCTTTCACTGTTTCGCTCCCGTAAACGGACATGAATCTGTTATTTATAATCCTTTGTTTGATAAAATGTAAGACCTACTTCTTCATGCCTTGAAACATTTAAACTTACCATATTCATATTCTAATCAACCACAGGGCTTAGAAGTGTGTTAATGTGGCCCTTGTGCATTAAACATATTTGTATCTATGCTGGAGGGAGTGGGAAAGCGCACTGAAGCTGACAGTCTAATGAGCATTCGTGTAACCGTCTACGTTGTGAAATGGTTGCAAACAGCACATTCGTGAGTGAGTCGTTAATACTGAAACAAGGGAGTCAATGATATACATTCAATTGTATTTGGCAATCATACCTGAAATTGTTGAAGAAACATTTTAGCTTCCTATCTATTCGAAACTCACAACTGTGACATAAAGATTGCTGTGTAGGATACAACACCTATAATATACCATGTAAAATTTTGATTGTGCGCTTCCATGAAATTTTCAAGCTCGTGAATAATTGACTAGATTTTTGCGAGTTTCGTCACCAAACGACAGATTGCCACTTTATTCCGTATCCTGTAGTTAGAGATATGGCGGCATCTGACACCGATTGCAGGCGATCAGCTCCGTTGAATACAAACAACTTGTCGAACGCACTGCGTCTATCGGCCCAGTCTCGAAACAGTTAATATATAGCAAAGAGACTCTCAAGTTACGGTGTGATCGAACTCTGGGTCATGAATATAATAAATTTATCCGTTATTCCATTCCTGCTGCCGCAATAATGATGACACGCATCATCAATGATAACCCACGCCACGCAGTCACATGGATGCGCATAAGCTTGTTAAGATGGCTTTATCCCTAAAATAGGCTAACACTATCTGAGAATTGTATGGCCCCTTACAAAGAAGTGACAGTATACAGAGAATATTTCAGTCTATAACACAAACATTAAAGTTTACAACGTTGGGAGGCAAAGAAAGTTTAACTCTACATGACCTGGCCAGGGGATATATTTACCTGCCTAAATTGAAATAGATTGCACAGTTAATAATTGACACAACAATTTCCTAATTTGTAGGTTAATTTCTCACTCATCCTATACTTATTGACTACGATACAAGGTAAGACAGCAGCTGACGGGACGTCGTGCAGAGCTGTTCAGTGGGCATATTGTGAGGGTGTATGTTGCTGTATAATTGCTTGCCAGCGCGAAATTCCCCTTACGTGGGGAATATCGCTTCAAACTGTCAAAAAGTTGGAAATTCTTTCCTACTTATAGTGCAATCCTAAACGGAGTACCTTTATATAGGCATGATAACAAACGGTAGCACGTGAGCCGAACACGATTTTGGCTGTAACTGTTCGGCGTTCGGTTGTTTTGTTCATTTGATGCCATAGTGAACAATGGCTCAACCCTCAGTTAGACGGAAAATATGTTTAGAAACATTTGGAATTCAATATATTTGTTTGGTGAAGGAAATTGGCGTCAATATAGATTTGATTTTGTATGATACGCCAGTGATGCCCGAGGTTAGCCTTCGAAGTCAAAAATTATCTTGCTCAAGGTCTTTAGAATAGAGTGCAATTTTTTGAAATTAAAACGGTAAACTAAACGATGGAAGCGTTCATCGTAATCGACGGGAATCGTAAAATACGTGCGGTGTTTCTCTGTATGTATTGATTAATAATAAATACGCATAGATTATTACTTAATATGATAAGTAAATACTACATGTTGCTCTGCATGGCTCTCTTCAACGCGTATGACTCGAAATGACCCGTTATAAGCTCTAAATATTTAATTTCTTTTAATTGTAGGACATTCATTTGTTATGAGTGATCGTGTTGAGTATTGATTAAATCGTGTTTGCCAACTATTGATGTCATAACAATACGAACGCATTGCTGATGGCAATAATTTCTGTATTGTACGGAAACGGTAAAACCCTAATATCCTGATTCTGTTTCCTGTATAATTTCACTATTTTTCGCTATTGCATTGCTCGACTATGTATTCACGTATATATTATCGTGCATGCTCTCGTATGACAAGTAGAGCGGAAGGCTAAGGGAAATGCACTTAATAAATGACGCGTATCGTAAATTAATTGCTCCCTGGACAGGCTTCATCTTATTTGCATGCGATGTCACTGGTACTTATGATCTGAATAAATTACACATTCATTTACTGCTCTCAGAGCACATTAACAGATCCGTGAGCACAACGTGTGCGTCAGACATGCTGTCCAGGGCGCATAATAAGCGCTAAGGTGGCAATTTGCCGGCATCAACGCTATTCAATTAACGGCCGTGGCAGCGTAAGCGCTTTTTTGTAGTGTCCCGTACAAAATATAACTTTCACCTACATGCGGCATCAAAAAATATTACCTTCACCTACATGCGGCATGAAAAAATATTACTTTCACCTACATGCGGCATGAAAAAATATTACCTTCACCTACATGCGGCATCTTCAAAATCCGGGAAGCGGCGCGTTACGCATAGCCGGCAAAATAGGGTCGTGTTGCCAATTAGAAGGTCGCCAACAGTTTTACCACTGAAATATGGTTCTAGAGTAAAGTGAACAATGTAGGGGCAGCACCAGGCCAGTTAGATCAGCTGTCCGCCCCGCCAGGCGGTTGCTACGAGGCAGCAGACTCGCTGTCGGCTCAAGTGCAAGGCTGCCGGGACGAGGATTAAGGCTCACTTCGGCCCTGATAAGCACGTTAAAAACAATATCCGAACGAGTATTATTTGAATGTCTCGGCTACTACGGGTGGCTTGCGCTCTTTGGGAGAAACAGCAAAAGGCGCCATCGCATGGACGCTCGGAAACGAGCAGTAAGCAAAGAATCTCTGCCGGACAGCTTCAATCAAGAGTCTAGGAATTGGAATGCAGAATATCTGGAGCTGTTGATTTGTCTACTGATAATTGAGTAAGTTGGATTGTTGACTTGTGGACTGCAAGTTACGATGGTAATATTGTAAACTCTTGGAACTTTCAAATTGGACTGATCAATGTAACCAGCATGTGGTGGTCGTTACATCCAATATGAAAGGAAAAATTGGAGCCCGTTCATCTAAGTGTCATTGTGGTTGCATCATTTATTATATTCATATTACACTGAAATAGCTTATGCATGGCTCTATATTGCATCAAAAAATGATATTTACATCATTGAATTTCTATTTAATATTCATTTGTATGAGCGTACGTCGCATACTCGGAGCTAATGTGTGTCAAATTTTTGTATGTGATTACCCTATTAAATTCACGTCAAAGTCACTATCATATTCACTAGCAACGTGTTAAGTTTTCAAACGCATCATGTATTTAATATTCATTTGTTGTCGCATTTTACGCAGACTCAGCACAATTGGTGAGCTTAGCCAATGGCAATAAATACTTAATATATCATCTTCAACAGTTTTTCCCAATAGTCTTATTACACATACTCCAGCGGACCCCGCTGGAGTATGTGGACAGTTTCCCTTACCTGGGGCATTGAATAACAAATAATCGGTGTGACAATGCCAACATCACTAAACAACACCGGAAGTTAAATGCGGTTTTCAACCAACAAATAAGAAAATCCAACTTCTGTACAACAGATGTTAAGCTGCAGCTTTTTAAAAAGTACTAATATCCTATACACTGTAATTCATTGTGGTGTTAATTTATCAGGGGTACTATGAATAAACTGCGAGTAGCATACAATGACATACTCAGGAGACTGGTGGGTGTCCTAAGAAGAACGAGTGCTAGCCTAGTATTTGCAGAATATGATGTTGATTGCATGAAATTACGACCAAGAAAAAGTGCATACAGCCGCCGAGAACAAATTGAAAACTCGAATAATCCCTTCCTGGAGGCAGTATGTAACAGTGAGGGATACGAACTATCTCCTCTTATAAAAAGATGGAACAGAATACTGCATGTGCAGGAAGATCCCGATATTAATTGGAATAATGTTAGACTATTACCCATTACATGCGGGCGGCTGTCAGGTTGAGAAGCGACCCCGAGGATGTTCACTGATAGGTGGCTCTATACTAAACCTCTCCAACATTGTTTTTTGCATTCATACCCATGTGGGAAAGGGACATAAAAGGTATTTAAAGCACGCTTGTCTCAAACTTAATCTGTAAATTGTTGTCGTGTATTTCAATCTTGATCTGTCTCCACGTGTGCATTTTTTTTGACGATATATTTTTATGAATTGGTATAAATGTTTTTGTGTTGAACTTATTTGCTGTTGTAACCATTATTGTACCGTCGAGTGCCTCAATAAAGATAATAATAGTTATTATTATTATTATTCATTGCATCAACCACCAGACAGCCAAATGTGCTCGGGTATAATTCCATAAAGCATGCAACTTGAGTCGGGCTTATGAGATCAATGTGACGCGGCGTTGCTGAGGTTAGTCAAATAGTCAGTAGAATATATCAATAGAGTGTTGGAACCTCAATCTCCCAGGAAGAGAGGTGCACCTCACCCAACATTCCTCTTTTACATTCACACTCAAACAACTTAGCCCTTTTGCTCCATACAAGTTGAAAACCATCTGAACAGATACAGAGATGAACTGAGGAAAACATCTAGAAATCATTTAGAATTGTGTTCCAAGTTGGAATCAGGAAGTGCCAACTGACAAATTGATGGTCAACTAAATTTTTCATGTGCCTCAAAGCTTTGATAATTTCAAAAATTTACAAACTGTTTTCATTGTGTTAACTGCTCTGAGTCTAGGCACTTGATAAGAATTTCAATCCCTATCCTCAATCCCTGAAAGAGCATTCCTTTAGTGACATCAACGGATGTTGGTTTCTTTGCGCGCCCTCGTCCCTCATCGTTTTTTCTCCTCCAAATAGCTCTATAGAATTGCAGGGAGCATATTCTGCGTTCATTTTATTCTGATAATTTGAGCATTTGTACGATTGAATTGGGTTGATGAGTTATTGTAAAAAACCTTGACACGGCCAGTGTAGAGTGAACAGTCCAAGAGTGAGGCGCACCTTCCTAGGAGTACTCTATGACGGTTGGCCGCTGAGTGGCACACAACCAAATATATCCCATTCAATCTTATTTTACTCTGAATTCCGGAGGTATTTTTATCAATGTGGGTTGCCGTGGCCTCTGAAAACTCAGAAACTAGCTTGAGAATTTCTTTACTTTCCTCGTTGAACACAAAAAAATAGACACGAAATAGGAGTTCAAAGCAGTCATATTAAGCTAGGCGAAGGTGAAAGAGTATAGAGGATAGAGAGCTTAAGAAGAGTCTGATTAACTCGACGCCACCTAATTGCGCCTAATTGAATACAGTTGGTTCGAAATAGTTGTTGATAACGAATGGTAGAGCAGAGCTGTCAACCCCATTCAATCGGCGATCTGAGACATACCTACAATTGTTTCAGAATTATTAAAATATTTGTAATGAATGCAAATTGAAATCTGCCATTAAGCCACCTAACTCCCAGTGTTCGAATAAATGCACCTCAGTAATAAAAGTAATACAATTGAAGTTCACCTTCTTAAGATGAAAACAAATCATAAGAATTTCATGGGACGTTATGCGATGGAAACTCTAAAGCAAAAATAATAACCAAAAATAGTGTGTCAGAAATTCTAACATAATAAAGTTTGTTTCAGAAGTTATGACCGAATACAGTTTGTTCTAGAAGTTCTGACCTAATACAGTTTGTTTCAGAAGTTATGACCTCATACAGTTTGTTTAAGAAATTCAAACTTTATATCGATCACCTGAGCATTGGTCATTATACGTCAAAGGGATTGGCGTCATGAATGGTGATTTGTTTCAGATGCGCTTAAAGCACATTTCTTCATCATTTTTGTCTAGGTTTGACAAAGTCACAGTCATTAGAAGCCTAGGAGAGTTCTTGTCTAGAAGTGCAGCTGAGTCAGAGATACCAGATGAAGAGCTTCTCAATAAAACGAAGCGAGTTCCATCGAGGTTTCAAAAGCAGTCTCCGCCGTCAATAATTCAATGACTACAGTAGTTTATGAACCAAGATTATACTATTACTTTTTGTAATACACTTAATGAATACTTAGACATTTTATTTGAACCAAATGTTTTTGTTGCTAGTGCATAGCGTACATCAATATGAAGTCACTGAAAAAAAATCGTGTAAAACAGTACGGCTATTTTTGACGGTGCTTGATTCCGGGTGCAAACTTTTCCTAGGCAGGTTACAATCTAGCAATGAAAGAGTTGTGATTGCTCGACTGATTGCCCAAGCATCAGTCAACAGAAAAAATGAAGCCGAACCACCCATACTAAGGCCTGCACTATGAATCAATCTCTACAACGTAATGCATAGATGTAAAAAGAGTGAATGGGCTTTCTGGTACACGAATACAACCTCCGGTAGGACTGCTAGAACTTTTACCGGACGTATTTTCCCCGCTAGTTTGTAAAAATTCCAGAATGGATTTTAGCTGGTTATCATTCCCGATATCGCAAAGCAGGTAACATTCTTGATATGTAACCCTTCTGTTTGAAGGGTTACATATCCCGAGCAATGGCCCATACACTCAGTCTAAGAGTTACACGCCCGGATACACCGAGCTTACTAAGTTATGAATTCGAAGACGTAAATAAGACTGAAAGTTGGTTGCGTGCTAATAGACAATTGTATATTTATCAACAAATTAGGATTATCGATATCGTAAAAAAATCACGGAAGACCTATCGAAATGTATGAATTCGTATTGCGAATGGTCGGTTAGTGGCGAATTATTTCCAATCTTCAGAAAAACTCCCTTGTTCAAGTAATTTGTCTGTGAAGAATGCAGGATTAGAATAAGGAACATAGTAGCTATACTTAAAAAGCATCGGGCTCTTTCTAATTGAAAATAAATTTAAGATGAGGGTTAAATCTGGGTTACAGTCGTAGCGATCAGTAATTTCCCCTTAATTGATTTTATCCAATAGAGGGTCGAAGCGCACGAACAGACCTCGAAAGGCGATCTAATTAAGGTAAACAATGTCTACCCAAGCCGGCATATTTCGTATATACGAACTCCCCCAGTGTGATGTCAAGCTTGAATAACAGCTGCGCCTTTTCTCGTTGCCATCCCTCTAAATCAGTTCATAATATAGACTGGACACGATTTACAATACACAAGAACGTTTTCCACTGAGAATCAGGCTACAGTACAACATAAATATTGAAATGGAAATGAAAAATCACGGCAGTTCAACAAACTGCTTTATTTCTCGCATTCAAAAGTTTGCACGAGTGGCTCGTAGATTCAGGGAATTGTATGGTAAATGCATGCATACATACACACATTCGTATATCTGTAT
>SDVV010013371.1:0-12424 GCA_016164225.1 Gammarus roeselii | reverse complement strand
TGCCCTACCTTCCTCCACACCAGACTTCTTCCACTTACAACACCAAACTCACATTCGCCCTTACCTTTCAACTTCGTCTCACTCAGCGCCAACACATCTAACTTCCTCCTCACAAACATCTCGCCTATCTCCCTCCTCTTAACATCACTCGTACTACAGCCACGCACATTCGGCGACCCTAACAATAGGGTTTGGAGAGGCGTGTGCCTCTCCTCCCCCCGCTCATCTTGCCGTCTTCGAGGAAAAGTTTTTACAGCGAATGGGATTCCTAGCCCCTTCGCTCCGCCGTTTTGTCGTCTCCGACACGCTGGGGGTTGCGGTAGCGCGATTCTACTCCCGGCTACGGGGCGCCCCTTTAGTGGCCTTCTACGACACGCGGTGGATACGGTAGCACGATTTTAAGGCCCCGGCTACAAGGCTCATAGCCCCGGCTACAAGCTTCATAAGGATTCTATAAATCAAATTTTTGACAAATTTTCATAAAAAGCAAAATTTGGGTCATTAAAAAATATGTAAATCGTAAATTGTAAACTAATTTTCTTCATTACAGTGCATACAATACATACAAGAAGCAACATATGGACCTATGAGAAGTATCAGATAACAATTTCCAGGAATGATGGGCATGAACTCTGACAATTTGGATCAGTAAATAGAGAAGCTAGAATAAAATGTTAGCAGATAGGAACATTACCTTGTATTTTCAACCACAGATCAAAACAACACGTTGCAAACAATATTGTCTGCCGAGGCAAACCAAAGGAAATATTCGTTTATTGGTTGTGTTTCAATGAAATAAAGTTATGACAAGGATCGTGTAAAAATAAGGTTTTGTGAGCATGATACTGTACCATTGAATGACGAAACATTTGACATATAATGAGACGATTAAGAAGAAAAAAGTAAAATAATACATCAATGAGTTTAAGAAGTAACAAGATATAAAAAAGATCTGCCAATGTAACCCATGAATAAAAGTTTTAAAGAAGCTAAGTTATAGTTTCAAGAAAATTTAAACTATACATAAAATACATGGGAGGTAAATAGAAGTCAAATAGATTTGGGACGAGGGAAAGAAGGAGATAGTAAAAGGTGAAGCCAAGAAATGCCTCCAAGGGACGGGGGAGGAATAGGGGGGTCCGATCAATAGCTAAGACCTGTATACATACTTGATTGCAACATGCTTGCCGATTCAGCAAAGTTCTTCGAAGGTATGTCGTCAGCAGGAGTTCTTCGGTAGAAGACTCGTCCACGGCCATTTCGTTCTCCAGCACCAAGAGGTACCAGTTCCAGCCCGTCATCCAGCTCTGGATGCTCTGCAGCCTCAGCACCACCAACGTTTACAGGGACCGCGTCGACCGGAGCAGACTCAGGACCGTCTCTTGAAAGTACGTCAACATGCGCGATACCTTCTTCAATAGACTTTGACAAGCTTGCATTACATGGCGCTGGTATCTGGGATGGCTGCACAGCTGTTCTAGGGTTCTGAACGCCACCTGTAGGTAGGTCACTATTCCTTACATTTCTGTCGAAGATGAGGTTGTCGCTTGAAGGCACTGTGGAAGTAGATGTTAGGCGTTCGGGAGGTGTTATGTTACTACAACTAGACGTGGTCGTTGTGACTGTCATGGTAGAACATGTTATAGGGTTGCCATTCGCGTCTGATAGCTGATAAGTGACGTTGCAACAGTTAGTGGAGGTAGAAGAGAGAGCATTGTTTGTCGAATTGACTATATTATTCACGGTCACGTTTGGTCCAGTTAGATCCAGCGCGTGTGATAAATCTTCGTTGGAACCAAACATAAAATTATACTTTCTGCTGTTTTGATAATCTTTGTCCTGCAGTGGATCAGCAAACACGACCGGATCGTTCTGCCTTCTTTTCACATCAGCTGGTCTAGAAAGATTTGCGTTTGAGAGGATATTGTTGTTGGAAGGAGGAATTGGTGTAAGGTCTTCCCGACTGTTGAGATCAAGAGAGTGTTGTTTCTTCACAGCGTCTCGTGGTGATTTGGGCTGGATCACTTTCTTGTTGTCAACATTAGAGGACACTTGCTGAAGTATTCGATCATTTTGAGGTACTTCGACAGGTCCACCATCGAGGCCGCGGTTTTCACTATCAGCTGTCAACAGAGTTCTTGGACTACTAGATACTGTAGAATGACCATTGATGGATTCCGAGCTAATATAAATTCTGTTACCACTCTGACTGACACGAGTATTCTGCTTATGCTCATTAGACAGAGTGATCGTCTTTGAATCTGGCGTGTTTTCTTTGATGGACGAAGAAACGGTACTACTTCTTGGAGATGCATTATTCCCAGAAGCTGAAGAAATGGAATTGTTAACAGCGCCAGAACTCGGGTCCGATGAACTATCAACTAGTAGACTAGATTCTTTGTCTGGAGTTTTTGACGATCGATCAGCGGGAGTGCGTTTGCTTAGCTCACTATAACTTTGAGTTCTTACATTACCACTCACAGAAGTTTCTTTATTTCCAGACATCGATGATCCTGACAATCCTGTTGCCGCATCAGTCTCTAACGACGCTTGCCTGCCACTGTTGACAGATCCTCCTCCAGAGCCACCCGCCGCAGCAGCGACAAGAGGCGTGTTGACCGTGCTCTTGAGCGGTGGGAAGTTGTCCTGCAAGAAGTTTTGAGCTGTGGGCTGCAAGGTTCCTTGCGCCACCACCGCAGACACGGTAACCATCGCTGCTGGTTGCATCGAAAACCTCGCACCTCCGCCGTGGCTCTGCCCCCCGGAGGAGGAGGCAGCTGTCCGACCAACCACAGTGGGGATGGTGGGGGCTGAGGCGGCGGCACTGGTAGCAGCGAAGTTAGAGGCAGCAGCGGCGGTGTTAGTAGCGGAAGAGCCACCGCTGCTCATTCTAGGCCAGGCGTTGGTGGTGAGAAGAGACTGATCACTGGTGGCACAGGCTGCGGCGCTGTGGTAGGCAGAACCAGTGCCACCAGTGCGCCCTCTTTCTGGTGCTGACGTCAGACGTTTAACCTGCAACAGGACTTGAATGTTAACAGCAGAGAAGTGAACCATCGAAGAAAGTTTTTGCAGCCACCTAATAAATTAGCATAGTTTTATGCGTATTAGTTTTGGTTCATAGAAGGAAACAAGGAATGAAGCGATCCAATACAGATTACACGTGTCCGCTAAAAATGACTTCAGAAGATTGAGTTTAAATCATAACTCAAGAAACAGTAAAGCTCATGAAACAAATATTAAATAGAAGTCGAAATTATATGCAGCAGGCATCTTTGGGTTGCTTGCTGAAATCCGTACGCTGCAAGGAGTTGAAATATTCAAGAAGAACTCTATTTTGAGCCTAAGTTCTTAAGTCACGTGGAAATAAAATGGCAAAAATGGATTCTATGCATGAGATCTACTGCCTCAGAATAACCTCCTGGGCTAACCTGGCTCTTGTTGGCATTGCCGGCGAGTCTGGCAATGTTGGCGTAGGAGGCCTGAGACGTGGTGTCACTAGAGGAAGGCGGTCGCCGCACGTCAGGTCGAGGCGTGCTGGAGGACGTGGGCATCGAGTGCACGGAGTCGTCGCCGTCCGAGTCGGAGCAGTCTGTGTTGGGGGCGCTAGTGGCGGTGTTGCTGCCCGCACCTGAGTTGGCCGCGGCCGAGAGGTGGGCCATGAAGTTACCGTCGTGGGGTGTGCGAGGGGCTTCGTCAAAGTTAATGGGAGGCTTTCTCTTGCCTGGGCCCACGCTACTGCTGGACTGCTTGCTATTGTTGCTACTGATGCTGTTGGAGTTATGTCGACTAGCAGTAGGTTTGGATACAAAACTCGAGGGTGCATTTACATTGGTGGTGAAGTTGCTGCTGGAATTAGTAGAAAAAATTGATGTGCTATTGCTTGGGGAAGTGTATTCTCTGTAGCCGTCTCTTACAACGTGCTCTTCGCCCCATCGCGACTTGGCGCCACCAGGGTTTGCTGGCAACACAGCACTGCCACTAACGCCACTACCAGAAACAACCGCAGCTCCCGGTGACGAATAAGCAGCAGCACCACCGTAAGACGATGATTGAAGAGCTGCTTTCTTGTTCCTGTTCTTCTTTCGAGACACCAACTTAAAGTTTCCACAAGGCTGAGAAGCGAGTATCTCGTTGCTACCAGTTCCGGCTTCGTAAACGTCTCCAACCTTATAGAAATCCCGTCCAAATTCGCTACTCTCTTTGCCTGAAGTGCTAAGATTAGAGTTGCTACTCGACAACCGCCTGGAGAGCTTCTTGTGAGAATTATTATTGTTAGTTGAGCTAGTCGCATTACCACTACTTTTAATATTAACACTAGAACTACAAGACTTGACTTTTATATCATCTACAGCTCTGCTATTCTTATTATTACTAGAAGGGTTCATTGAATCTTTCTCTCTGACGATAGTTTCCTTAGCTTCTCTGCTATCAGCCTTGTTAGATGCGGGCTCGGCGGATTTTCTGGGCGTCACTTTGTCTTTTTGTCTCTTCTTGCTGACCTCCCCATCGTCCACGGTGGTTTGCTTCTTCTTCATGTTAATTTGCTCCGACTGCTTGCACTTGGAAACCAAATCCTCCACACTGCTTGATTCCCGGATGGTTCGACCGCCTTTGCCACCGCCACTTTTCTTGCCGCGTTTGCCGGCGGAGGCATTTGGCGCCGCTGAGCCTGTGTTACTGTTGCTTGCAACACCAGAACTGTTGTTTTTTCTTTCCTCAGACTTTTTACTCAAAACATTACCAGTTTCCACTAAAACTGATGAACTACTTTCCACATTAACCTCATGATCAGAATTTCCAAAATTTGATGATTTCTTAGAATTAACCCTAGATTGGAAATTATCAGCAGGAGTATCAACACTGCTGCTCTCTACATTGGTCCTAACAACACTACGCTTACTATCACAGGCGGTACTCTTATTACAGCTGGCAGTGTCTTTAGCTGATGTTGGTTTGGTTAACGACACGTCGTCCGATACGGCCCCTCCATCACCAACACCGCTGATGCTGCTGCGTCCGCTACTGCAAACGATGCCGTTCTTCTTCAGCTCCTTCTCAATTAGCTCTTTCTTACTGCTATGTGCTGTCCCCTCTTCTACCTTGCTAAAACTTTTCCTCTCTTCCTTCTTGTTCCTCTTTTTGTCAGGTGCCCCTGTAGGAGGCGTTCCACCTCCTCCACTGTCCTCCTTCTTGTGGTCGTCCTTGCACTCCTCATCCCGCTTGCTGGAGGCCGCCCCTGTGTCCGGAGGCACCGTCTTTTTACCCCCTCCTCCTCCGCCGCCTCCTTCATCTCGCTTGTCCCTTTTATCTTCCCTCTTGTTGGCAACGGGCTGCTTCCTCTTCTTCTTGGGGTCAAGAGACGCCTGTGGATCAACCGCTTCTCCGAGGATCTCTAGGATCTGATCGATGTTCTTGTCGCCTATGTAATCAGGAGTGCTGGTGTCCACTGTGGTCACCTCTGCCTGCTTCTGTTGTAAGAAACACAGATATTGGTACAGTACAAACATGCGTCCATTTTAGGAAGCCATGCAACTTAACAATCTCATGAACTGTCATGGGATGATATCTTCTAATACACATTGAATACATAAATAAAAACTGGAACTATAATCATGTTTTCATAAGTTGCATACTAGCAAGGAACACATATTAGTTGATCCCTAACCATATTGATTATTCAATGTACATATTTTGCTTCACTTTGTGAACGAAAATAAGACAGCTAATTGAAGATATGCAATATGCAAGGTCACAGTGGCGAGGTAGAAAGCATATCAATGAAACGAGGTACCACAAGTCAACCTTGACCGCGCCAACAGATCAGAATGCTCCGAAGAAAACGAGGGCCAACCAACACATACTGGAAAGGGAAATGTAAAGCATGAAATCTGTACCCCGACGTAGGCAACCTTGCGCATGAGAACTGCAGTATTCGAGAGAAAAAATGGCGAATCATATAAAAATATGGCATGAAAAAGTGCAATTCACTGAACCGATCCCGTATTCCGGCAAGCATTGAATGAACGCGACAAATAAACCAAAACTAATTTCGTTCAAACAGAGCAACTGTGGGCTTGAGATCTATCGGATCACTTGATTGAAACGAAACATTACCAAGGTCAACCACTTTCCTGAAAATCAGCGTCCTATTTCTGGATGAAGAAGCCCTAGTGCATCACAAAAACAGAAAGCAGACAACTGGGAAACGGAATACTTCAGAAAAGATAGCATTTTTAAAAGAGGCAATGCGAGCGGAGGGAGGAGAGGGCAGGCCACAACGAACGATGCTGTTTGTGTGGCTAAATGTAAATGTGCGAGGTTGTAGTAGTAGAGAAGAGAGATTGGCGAGATGTTTGTGAGGAGTCGAGAGGTAGGGGCGAAAGTGAGTTTGGTGTCAATAACAACATCACTTGAGGCAAGTGACGTCGTTATTGAGTGATCGGTTGGCTAATAGCATTGTGTAGTAGAAGAAAATGTCCTGTAGATTACTGTGGATGAATGTCTAATCGAGTTGGGTATGGAAAAGCGGGTCTTGGTGAGTGCTGACGGACCAGGTAGCAAATGGAGTGAAAAGGTGAGGGAGCAATCATGGATTAGTCCGAGCGAGTATATTGAGCCATGAGGTCAACACAACGTGGTAGTGCCAAGACCTGGAGACGTAGTAATGAAGAATGAAGTATGGAGGTACGGCGTTCCAGGTAGAAATGAACGAGGAGTGAACCTTATAGGTGGTGGGAAACAGATTATTCAAGAATTGCGATACCCCAAGTACAGTAAGTAGACGGCCCAAGATGAAGTGGTGCATACAGTACTGATGGATTTAATGTTGATTTTGAAGAGAGTGGTAGGGTCTGAGAGGACACAGAGGAGAGCAGAAGAATGCCGTATCATCAACTGGGGGAAATAAAAAGGAAACTAAAGAGTGGGAAGAGGAAAAATATGGTAAAAGTGAGTGAACTGAACGTGACCAGTCAAGCAATGAAGTTCCAGCAAATGTTGAAGTTGGAATATGACAGTGTGAAAGCGCAAGACTTGGGCAATATTGAGGAAAAATGGGAGACGATCAGAGAGGCGTTGTTGAGGTGTATGAAATGTGTGTGGTGAGCGCCGTGTGGGCCGTATGTAGGAGGAGAAGCGTGTGGTGAGGCGAGCAAAGCATGAGCAAGTTTGAGGATACAAAGACCTTCAGGGAAGCGGTGAAGAGGGTGAGGAAAGGGGAGACAAGGAAGGGGGAGGTGATGAACCCAGTGGTTGTTGTTGTTCATGAGTTATGATGTTGAGTAGTTGATATTTGAGGATGAAAGAAACTGACTTAGTTGCTATGGGTGGTGGTGCTCGGATGACAGATTTGGAGGCCAGAGTTGTTGACATTCCTGAGGAACAAGTACAGAAGGCGTTGGAGGTAATGAAAGCTAGGAAGGCTTCTGGATTAGATGGAATTACAACAGAGTGTCCAAAGACTGATGCAGTAACGGTATTCGAATGGTTGACGAGGCAACCTAATTATGTTTTGTGTCAAGTGAGAAAAAAATTGATGAGTGAAGTGCTTGTAGGGTTGGCTGTAAAAAGGCAAAGGAGATAAACATGAATGCAGCAACTCAAGAGGCTACGAGACAGGATGGATGGTACGATTACCGAGGAAGAGTGTGGTTTTTATAGAAATAGAGGGTGTGCAGATCAGATAGTTGCACAACGAAAAGTATGTGAGAAGTACCTCACACAGAAAAAAGAACATGATCTGTGCCTTCATGGATCCGGAAAGGCCTACGATAGGGTCGAAAGAGAGACGTTGTCGATTAGATTATAGTGACGTAGCTTTCTAGTGCGCTGAAGTCAATGTCCTTCTGGCACCGAACGTCAAACCAGCAATTAGTGCTGCATCAAGTCCTCAACAAATCATTGTCTGTCCTCGAGTTCGTTTCGGTGTATAGCATGTGCAAGTCACTACTGTTGTAGCGGAGGTCAAAGAAGTATAGTATATTTTAAATCAGTTGAGAACTGTGATCTCCATCGGCAGGCAAGATGAAATGTGAATAATTCCTAATAGATCAGATTTCAGTAAAGAGATTAATTTCGTGAAGGTATCCGAGAAGTGGTTCTACACTAAATATCGCATTAGGGAGCTAAGTATGCAATCGGTGGAGCATATTAGTGGGGTCCAGGAACCGGCTCCTGGGTCGTGAAGTGCGTCGGCATTTCGTCCAGGTTGGACATTCTACCAAGGCCTTGGGAACTGTAATGAGGACTAGACCAAGACGTCGTGGAGTGTGTTGCGTTTGTATGGAGTGATGAGAATTTGTCGAGAGCGGTTCAGCGTTCCTATGTTGGCAGCAGAGCATGTATCGCGAGCGAGGCGAGTACTAAGTCCCCAGTGAATGTGGTAATGAGAAGAAGTTGCGTTATTTTCATCCGACTTGAATCTCTACATGAACGAAGAGGTCAGGGAGGTGATCACTGGTGTATAGGGTGAAATTTTAGAGTTAAGAGCAAATGGACGGAATTGGCAGTTTAGTCAGTAGCTGCTTGAAGATGATACAGCGAATAGACGTGGGTGGCGGAGAACTCGTCTATTGTGACGCAGCTAGAGTAAACCACTGCAAGCAGTCAGACCCTACTGCGGTCACTAATCTCGGACCTAAATCCTGACACATAAGTGTTGCGAATTCCGGGTCGGATCCTTTTAATACCTGGTATGTGTCCGAGTGCATGAGAGAAGTTCAAGGTGCGTCTTGCTGTCGGCCACCCCCCTTTAGGGAGATTCGGTCCTACGTCTTCATCTGTCATAATCTTCCTGCTCTACAACAATTACCAACATGTATACAAAGTAACTGAACATGTCAACTTACAATAGCCCCAATGTGTTCCAAAATGCCAGCCATTGAAGGAGCTCGTTCAACTCACCTTCTTCTTTGCAGCTCTGTTAGCGCGTTTTCGTTCGGCCTCCTTTGACAGGGAACTCGCAGAAGCACTGCCACCACTCCTTTCCACATTGTTGTTAGGGGATATGATGATGGAGCTGGCAGGTGAGCTAACAGAAAGGGGGGAGTTGGCCAGCTGTGCCATGGCCACTATAGGAGTGCGAGAGGTGGAGGAGGAGTGCAGCCCACCACCACTGCAGTAGGCGCTAGTGGAGGACGTGGTTAACGTAGAGGTTGACATTTGATGCAGCATCGAGACGTTGCTACAGTTGCTGATGAAGTTCAAAGGATTGCCATTGCGATCCTTGCTCTTTCCCAGCTACAAAAAAGAAATTAAAAAGTGGAAAAGGTAGAAATGAGGAGTTGTGAGCCCTAACTAGAGGGGTGGATTCTTGAGTAAATGAATGCAGAAGGGTAGCTAGAAATAACTAGCTTCATCTGTTCAACTAGGTTAAATTTCACATATTTATAAATCTGAGCTGAACTTAGTCCATTTAATTTTATTTAGGCAACATAAGAAAATATGAAAGCATTTCCCGGCCCGACTGGTTTGACTGTTATAAACAATGCTGGTATAGCTTTTTGAGAACTCAAAGAAAATCCCTTTGGAGGATATACCAATTGCTGTTTCATAGCAAGGCCAGACTATTAACCTGCCACGTCCGAATGAATAAAATTAAAGGAGAGAAGCGCAAATGCAAGTGTTTCAACCAAGGTGAAAATACACCATTATTTCCTATAGCTTACTATCAGCTAATGAGCAGGCAAAAATTTCTGCAAGTTGAGTCAAACAGGACCAAGAATTTTCTACGACAATTCCAATCATTTTGCAACATCCAGGATACAGCATTCAGGAATGAAATCCCATAAACGGTTCAAATCATCCTTGCAATGAGACATTGATCAATCAGGAGACAACATTCATAAATTTCTTACTACAGTTCTAATAATCCTCGCCAGGAGACCAAATATAGTTTTTGTTCAAAGTATTAATTACTTTGATTTGTTCCATTCAACAAAGTGAAAGAGACCATCACGTCTGGAAATATATTTTACAGTTGCTATCAGTTTCTCTAGCGTGTTGTACCCTTAGCGTGTCGTCTGAAGTGCCAAACAGGGATAGAGCTAAGAGACTGGGGATGCCTTCCTCAATAATGGCAGGGCGAGCTGTAGGAAAAGCCCACACCTCATCGAACCCTCTTTTTATAGCCGCAGAAAGTTTGGGGATGAAGTGCAGATTTAGTCAAGAGAAGAGAGATACGCGAGATGTTTGTGAGGAGGGAGTTTGATGCGTTAGTTCTGGGTAAGCCGCCCAACGAGGAAACCAACGGCGTCAGGCAGATCTAACTAGCATCAGGCAGAACACGCAAGACGGCTGTCTTGCGATGGCGGCATCGGAGCTTGTCCCTGCGAAAGTCTCTAGACCTTCCTGTTCACGTCGTCAACGGCATCGGCGTAGGTAGAAACAGCCTGTGCGCTGTCCGGACATCTTGCGCACCGACAAAAAAGACTGCGGAGCCAAAACACATTCAACTTTGAAGTGGCAGGAGGAACCGGCGTTCCTTTTTTTCTCGTAGATGGTGACGAATTTATTTATTATTAACTTCCATGTTCCACCGGAGTCCCAACGCGAAGTTAATGCAGACTCCCCCGTAGGGCGGTCGGAGAGTGGTGAAGTAGGTGCAGCGTAGATTAAGAGTAGGTTAAACTTAGATTCGTAGCAGTTTAAACGCAGTCACAGTGGGTTTGAACACAGTTGGGGTTGGTCTATCAAAGAAACATAAAGTAAATTAGACATGGGCACCAAGCAAATTTGATGCGGCTACAGAGAAAATTTGACGTATGTAAATTGAATTTAACGATTTTAAAAGAGTAACTCTAACGCGGGTACAGAGTAGGTCTCAAAGTAAGTTTGACGAAACTACAAAGATAATTTGGCAGATAAAAATTAGATTCAACTTAACAGAGTAAGTCTAACCAGGGTACAGAGTAGGCCTAGGACATACAGATCGTACTAAACAAAGGATACGAAGTGAGTTTAACCTATAACAAGTATGCAGTCCTTCCTGGTAATCCTGTCCCTGATCCACTATTTGATGTGCCTCTCTGCAAACTACGCGCACATCAAGGACCAGGAAAAGTTCATGGATTTGCAGGACCTTCAGTACATTCAAGAGAGCTCCGAGATGTCAACTTTGCCTGAAGACAGGTTACTCAAGATCTATCGTTTCTACCAACTCAGTTGGTTTGCCAGAGAGCAACGGTTGAGGGTTAACTCTGTAGATCACCATTATTTCTAGTGATATAAATATTCGTCACAGCTATCAAGTTGAGAGCGCACACTTTCTAATCGTCAGCAAATTGCATTTTTAACGACACTTCGATTGAATAACCGTCCCTAACCCAATGTAAAAATCAACATGAGTACGCACTATCTTCTTCTGAACTTCCTGACCTGAGTTGGTCAGCATATTGGAGAAGTGCTCATTTCAAACTTGCTGCAGCGCCGTGACTGCTGTTCAGGCGATGCCAAACTGTAGCCTGTCTTGCTTAGAAGCCAGATCTCCGCGTGCTTTGTTCCAGAGGACTCCTTGGCTGACGACTGATGCTGAAGTCCTTAGCTACTGAATCGAAGGGCTCCAGTTCGAGTCGTCAGGTAATAAAAGACCAACTATTTGTATTTGTGTTATTAGTACAGTTACTATGGTTATGACTTGATGTTCTCTATGAAGTTGAATTTTCTCGTGCTTCCAATCAAAGCTGAGATGCATATATCTGTTCTATATTAAGCCTAGCACATAGCATCAATTGATTTCACTGATCAGTTAGATAAGCCGTTCGGAAACGGGACAATCTGAAATTACCAGTGTTTGGTATACGTTCTCTTGAACCCTTGACCGCCGCATGTGGAACATATCCCTAACATATCTACTCAAGTGCTGTGTGCTATTTGTAATGTATGTTAAGAATCTATCAACCGAGTATAATATGTGCGCTAATATCCCATTAGAAACATCACTATATTAATAGCTATACTATATTACTGTTAACACCAAGACCTACAATTGTTTGATCATGTTTTATTACTTGCTATTACACGATTCTAAGGCCCCGGCCCTTGTAGCCGGGGCCTTGGAATCGTGCTACCGTATCCACCGCGTGTCGTAGAAGGCGACTAAAGGGGCGCCCCGTAGCCGGGAGTAGAATCGCGCTACCGCAACCCCCAGCGTGTCGTAGGAGGCGGCAAAATGGGGCGGAGCAAAGGGGCTAGGAATCCCGTTCTCTGTAAAAACCTTCTCTCGAAGACGGCAAGACGAGCGGGGGGAGGAGAGGCACACGCCTCTCCAACCCCTATCGTTAGGGCGTGGCTGTAGTACGAGTGATGTAAAGAGGAGGGAGATTGGCGAGATGTCTGTGAGGAGGAAGTTAGATGTGTTGGCGCTGAGTGAGACGAAGTTGAAAGGTAAGGGCGAATGTGAGTTTGGTGTTGTAAGTGGAAGAAAGTC
>SDVV010013370.1:2404-15134 GCA_016164225.1 Gammarus roeselii | reverse complement strand
TCTTCACATGTATCTGCTCTGTAGCGTGTCTTCACATGTATCAGCTCTGTAGCGTGTCCTCGCATGTATCTGCTCTGTAGCGTGTCCTCGCATGTATCAGCTCTGTAGCGTGTCCTCGCATGTATCAGCTCTGTAGCGTGTCTTCACATGTATCTGCTCTGTAGCGTGTCTTCACATGTATCAGCTCTGTAGCGTGCCCTCGCATGTATCTGCTCTGTAGCGTGTCCTCGCATGTATCAGCTCTGTAGCGTGTCTTCACATGTATCTGCTCTGTAGCGTGTCTTCACATGTATCAGCTCTGTAACGTGTCCTCGCATGTATCTGCTCTGTACTGATGGCTCTCCTGGAAGCGTCTATCCGCCTTGAATTCCTCACTGCCCAACGTCCGCGCCGAAGTATCGTTGGCAGATGGTGGCACAACAACACTCGACTCTCGAGTTGCCGCATTCTGCGGTGCCACAAAACAACTACACCGCGCGAGGGCTTGTGGAACTGGAGTTTCTCGCAGTGTTTTTATGCCAGTGTGAAAAGTGTGGAAGGTTCTGACCATTGAGAGCCTATTTTGTCTGGCGAACACCGTGTGAAAGACTTGTATTCGAAGAGAGTCATTTGTGTACTTAGATAATAAAACTTATAACTTGATTTTTTCCCCTTTCTGTGTCTAAGTTTTGTGACCAACTCCTGTTTGATGTATGGCGACAGTGATCATAGTTTGAATGGGGAAATTTGCAATCTAAATAATGTAAATTTTTTGGTTACAGTATTTTTCATGCGATGACTATAAAGAAAATCAAAATATATGACTTGCTTAATAGACGTTCTGAGAAGGTTAACTTATTGCTACGTATTATGAGTTATTTCCTGTACATAACTCTGAGCACTGTATTGACCATTTTGATCTTTCATTAGCACTCACATGTCAAATAGTTCCCACTAGGTAAATGTTTTAATATTATTTAAAAAATATATATCCGAAACTACTGTATGTGTAGCGTTTGTACGTGTGTATTAGGCGGCCAAACCTCGCGGCTCTGATCAACTTATGAAAAACAGTCTAATATTTTTGCATGACCTCTACGAATTTGACGTGGAAGATTTAACCGCTTTTTAAACAACTTAATTACCTGAATTTCGTGGGTCATCCTGCAATGAGTTGACTGATGTGACAGTTGCTGTCAATAGCTTCACTCAGTTCGGTTTGCTGCCTTGTGAGGGAGCTTCTCAGCGCCTTGTGCCTGAGGATACGGTGAATATACATACCAAATTCCAACCCATCTTTATTGACGTTGAGCACTGCACTACCATAGATTGTCTTCGTATGCTAACGGCCTCTTACATCTATACATGGAAAAGCAATCCGTTTGCAAACTTGTTTTCAAACTGTGCAAACAATATTAATTTGTTTTCAAACTGTGCAAACAATATTAATTTGTTTTCAAACTGTGCAAACAATATTAATTTGTTTTCAAACTGTGCAAACAATATTAATTTGTTTTCAAACTGTGCAAACAATATTAATTTGTTTTCAAATCAATTTTTCTGTTCGATGTCTTTTTTAAGTAAAATTTCCATGAGAAGGTTAGCGTATGAAAAGTGTGTCAACATGAGTGTTCAGCAATGCTCTTAACATGGCCAACTTGTCTTGAAACCCTAATTTTGGAGTCTACTAATAAAATTTCTTGTTTGCGGCAGCATGTTAATCTGGTCTTGGATGCCAATTGTTTTACTGAACCTCGTCGAGTATATATTAGTGTCCCGTGTTATATGTTATATTGAAGCCCTTGGTGTATAGGATTTTTTATGATTCCATGAATGTCATTTTCGATTTTCTCACTGTCACCGTTCAATGATTTCAATAATTCAGAACAGTCAGTGTAAACCACAACATGTGAAACTTTTACGGGTACAAATATTCGACATAATTTCAGTGGAATATATTTTCTTGAATTTATTTTGTTTACGAACATCTTTAAATTTAAAGACCGCGACGCTCTTTGTCTCAGCAGTGAAGGTCAACAACAAAAGGTGCTGCATGAAAGAGACGGTCTTAAAGCCAGGTGCGCCGAAACCTGCGTTCTGGCGCACACGGTGACGCATGGGCGAGATGCAGTGATGGACGAAACACGAGATGGGCGAGATACAGTGATTGACGAGATTCGGTGATGGGCGAGATACAGTGATTGACGAGATATACTGACGGGCGAGATGCAATGATGGCCGAGATGCAGTGATAGATAAGACAATGATGAGCGAGATACAGTCATGAGCGAGATACAGTGATGGGCGAGATACACCGATGGACGAGGTACAGTGATGGGCCAGATTCAGTAATGGGCCAATTACAGTGATGAGCCAAGTACAGTAATTGATGGAATACAGTGATGGGCGAGATACAGTGATGGACGAGATAGTGATTTGCGAGATACAGTGATGGGCAAGGTACAGCGATGGGCCGGATGCAGTGATGGGCTGGCTGTAGTGATGGGAGAGATACAGTGATGGATTAGATACAGTGATGGGCGAGATAAAATGATGGACTAGATACAGTGGCTGGTGAGATCTAGTAATGGGCGAGATATAGTGATGGGCAAAATACAGTGATGGACTAGATACAGTGATGAGCGAGATATAGTAATGGGCGAGATACAGTGATGGAGTAGATACAGTGATGGGCAAGATATAGTAATAGGCGAGATATGATGATGGGCAAGATTCATTGATGGGCAAGATACAGAATCTAAATAAATTTGCAGAGCATCTTGTCCAAAACGAAAGGTGGAAAAGTCGGACAGTGTAATGTATTTTGATACTACGTCTTCGCCAACACTGAGCACTGACCCCAAAGAGCGAGTAATAGTTTTAGAAAGGGTGTTGGGTGGAGTTGGAGTTGGTGTTGCGTCTTACTTCTGTCGTTGATAGCTCAATAAAGGTTAATTGGATGAAATAAAAGTGCGAGAAGACGCAGTTAATGCGGTGGGTGGAGTTGGTGTGATAAATGCATTTTGAAAAAATTCTAAAATTAATACTTAGAAGATTGAGTCACACAAAGATGACAGTTTTGGGTTTTTATTGAGCTTGTACGTGAGTATATTCTAATGACGAGGCTATCTAGTGCGCTGGAGCCATCGTCCTTCTGGCGCCGAATGTCAAATTAGCAAACTGCTGCATCGAGTTGATCTATGTTTTTCTTTTTTTTTTTTGTTCCAGTTAGGTTTACTACTGCGCAAAGTCGAAGTACTTTACGCGGCGAACGTCTATGGTATTTATGGGTGGCTTATGAGGTACAGGAACTCTTAAGATGCTGAGGCCATATGGTCCTAGCACTCTCCTAGAATTATAAAAGAAACTAGAAACGAAATCGCCGAACATTTATCAAACATTTACACCCAATCTCTCACAAATGGGACATGCCCCTCCAAATGGAAAGAGGCCAATATTACCCCAATTTTTAAAAAAAGGGACAAAAAGTGTCCCGACAACTACCGTCTAATTAGTCTCACCTCAGTCATTGGCAAGTTGGTGGAAAGTTTGATAACGGATAAAATTACAGAATTCTTACAATCAAACAAATTGATTGGCGACTCACAGCATGGCTTTGGACACAACCGTTCCTGTCCTACAAATCTGCTACTCTTTTTCAGAAATACAATCGAAATCCACGACACAAAATCTCCAACCGATATCATTTACCTTGACTTTCAAAAGGCCTTTGATAAAGCCCCTCACAAGCGCCTAATTAGTAAATTGCACAGCATTGGTATTCGAGTCGAGCTTAACAACTGGATAAAATGCTGGCTTACGGACAGACGGCAGCGAGTTGTGCTTAACGATGCTTCCTCCCCCTGGGGTAATGTTACAAGCGGTGTGCCTCGAGATCAGTGTTAGGGCCAGTTCTCTTTATAATATTCACTAACGATCTCGATAGCAACGTACTCTCAAACATTAGCAAGTGTGCAGACGATATTAAGATCGGAGGAAAAGTGCAAACTGAACTAGAGTGTCAGCAGATCCAACTAGACTTGAACAAAATTGTTGATTGGTCTGAAAAGTGGCAAATAAAATTTAATGTAGACAAATGCAAAGTCATGCACATAGGTCCTCATAAACCCAAACATGAATATTCAATGTCTAGAAAGACACTCATTCAAGTAACCGAAGAGAGAGATTTAGGTGTCATCATTAGTAACGACTTAAAAAGCAGCAAGCCATGTAACGATGCAGCCAAGAAAAGCCTCAAAATGCTAGATATGATATCCCGCACTATCTCGTAGAAAAACCAACACAGTATGCTCAAGTTATTTAATGCATTTGTTAGACCGCATCTAGAGTATGCCGTTCAATTCTGGACTCCATTCCTTAGAAAAGACGTTATTAAACTTGAGAAATTTCAACGTAGAGCTACCAAACTCATCCCTTCGCTGCGGAATAAATCGTACAAAGACAGGCTTCGTGAACTCAATCTTTATTCGCTAGAGAAACGTCGCGTCAGAGGCGGCATGATAGAAGTGTGGAAGATTATGTAGGGTGAGGGAAACGTCGACCGAGCCAGCCTTTTCACTCTAGATACAAACGGAGTGACTAGGTACAATGGATACAAACTCGTTGGAAACGTTTCTCACTCGACATCACGCGCAATTTCTTCACGTGTAGAGTGGTCGAAGAATGGAACAAACTTCCAGGGGAGGTTGTAAACAGCAATACAATCGAAACGTTTAAGTCGCGGCTCGATAAGTTCTTGATAAATTGCCGATAAATAGCTAAACCGTTCCATTTCCTGTTGTTATAAAAAAACAGAAATGGCACACGAAACTCTCTTAGACATTCTACTTCAGAACTAATCCTCTTGCTATCAAAGAGCAACCTAGTTTGAGCCAATAGGCCTGTTGTTGTCTTTCTACACTTGTTAGCACTTGTAAACACTTGTAAACTCCCCCAATGGCAGTAAGGAGAATAACACACTACCTACCTTGCTTCAGAGGCCCAAGGATCCGCAGTAGTCCTTAAGGTGCCAGGCTACGCGCTCCAACACCTGCTGGGGGGAAGATGAAGAAGATATAGAAAACGGGGATCCCACGCATGAGATCTACACTAGGTGTAGGGAATGTCATGCATAAGGACATCAAGAATGGAAAGAAGAAGAAGGAATATTCATAGAAACAGGTTGCATGAATGAAAGAGCGCAACTTGGCTGTTATTTGCCAGCCGAAAGGAGAATAGTTAGAACCGGTATGTGTATGTTTGAGTGTGCGTGTCTGTGTGCGTGCGTGTGTATGTGTGAATCGTAGTGTGCAACGACTGTTAGGAGAGTTGTTAAGAAGGAGTCTGAGACAAATTTAAGGAAATTTGAACTAAACATAAGATGCAAATGATGTAAATAAAAGTTGAGCAAATCAGGATGGGGGAGAAAAGGAAAGATAGTGAGGGTGTGAAGAAGAGGGGAAGAGGGGAATCCCCCCCCTCCCCTGTTGGGCCGTGACTCCGTGCGGCCCGTGAACTTAACAGATGCCTAAGGGGGGTTGTACGTGGGAAGTACTCCGTGAAGTGGTTCACCATCTACTCCCTAATTCAAGTCTATGAGCAGTGTCACTTACACGGGCAGTGCGCCGACTGTAACATTGAATTCTATAGGATAAAAATGATCTGTCTGTTGTAGTACGACAAATTTGTATTGTTCTGTGGCTAATAATTTAGAATATAAACTAGCTGACTTTCACAGCTCTCATCCTCTGGTATCGTACATCATAGCATAGGACCAAGACCGCACCCCCTTGGGTCTATGATGTGGTGCATATGTAATAACTGTTGAATAAACTTGCGGGTCTTCTCCGTTTTCTTCTTCATGTAACAGCATTATACGCTGTGGAAAGAACAGGTTTGTATTGGCATGTTTCCCTCCGCAGGAAAAGATGCTGGCGTTTCAGTGCGATGAACCCACCTGTGTAATTCAATTTGCTATAGTGCTCAGGGCCCTTTGTTATTTCCTGCCCTGAAATAGCTTTGTATTACGAGATGCCTTACCACGACAGAACCTGCACCGAGATACGACCAACAACATTTGTTCTTACGTCACAAATGTTACTTCTCTCTGTCGGATGATGTTATGGTACAGGAATGTTTTATATATGTGAAGTCTAGGGTAACACAGGAATGCTTAGAAAACGGAGATGTTTATATTTCTAATCAAGAAGGTCTGTACACGTAAGGTAGTCAATATTAGTAGTAGTGGTAGACATGTAACTACATTACAGAATGCCACAAATTGAGTTGCAAGTGATTTAGACCTTATTCATTGTATAACCTACATCACCAATTTGAATTTAGGAATGGAACAGTAACGTCAGTCTTTGAACTGACTTGTAAGGCTTACAGCTGCTTTATTTGGTTTAAAATTGAGTAAGTAATAATTGTATTGCATTTAATGTTTTTTAAATGAGTTTCAATGTTATAAACCTGTTATAGTGATGCATTAGAAAGGTGAGAGTGGAAATAGTCGCACCAGAACTGTGAGCCTGCTGTGAGCCTGCTGTGAGCCTGCTGTGAGCCTGTTGTGAGCCTGCTGTGAGCCTGCTGTGAGCCTGCTGTGAGCCTGCTGTGAGCCTGTTGTGAGCCTGCTGTGAGCCTGTTGTGAGCCTGCTGTGAGCAACATTCAACTTGATAATTGGATTATTCATTTACGGAGAAAGGCCATTTAATAGCAACAGAGGATCGTCATACCTGAGCTTTTATTTCAGTTCCCCAATTATTGCCTTCTATTTTGACGCCAAAAGAAGATCAAAATTATTCTGCGTTACTCAAACTTGAGAGTTTAAGAGACTGGAGATATGAATCGCTGTACAAAATTAGGTATTCAGTACTCAATCAGATACTGATACAGACGTAAGGCCTGAGAAGCTTAGAAGGGGAGTGACCGATGACATGACACATCTCACACTCTCGTGTGCTCAAACTCATACCAAAGCTTACCTCTTCAGCGCAAGTCTGAGATCGGTGTCAGCAGCAGGGCTCGACAGCTTTACCTGGTTTTCCCCTGCTGCGTCATAATTTTTGGGCACTTCCCCACCCACGACCGTTTTGTTTCTCAACGAGGCGCAGAGGGCGGGAAAGCGCATCAGGGAAGCGTAAAAAATCACCCATATACAATTATTCTCCACTCACGCTCATTCACTGTACGCTATCGCTACCTCCACACTGATGTCTCTCATTCCTAAAGCTGTTTTGCGCCATCCATACCCTAAATTCGGTCTTGCTCTGGCGAACGCCCTCTCACCTCCGTTATCATCACCCTTTTCACAAATCTCACATCATATTCACCATGTGTCGAAACCACCTAAACTTCACTCTGACCATGCCTCACGAACAACCACTTTCTGTCTTTCGCTCTCGCCCCCACGTCTCCACCCGGTAAAGCGCAGGCGGGACTACTGCCCCCTCATACATCCCTCTCATTGCTTCCAAACCCATTGTTCTACAGCTCATTACAGTATTTAGGGCATCAAACCTTGAACACTCTTCTTTCATTCTAGATTTCATCTCAGTTTCCACTAGTCCAGTCTCCTCTATGCGAGTGCTCTGGTAATAAGTGCTCTGGTAATGAGTGCCCTGGAAATGAGTGCCCTGGAAATGAGTGCCCTGGTAATGAGTGCCCTGGTGAGTGTCCTTCTCTATTCGAGTGCCCTGGTAATGAGTGCCCTGGTAATGAGTGCCCTGGTAATAAGTGCTCTGGTAATGAGTGCCCTGGTAATGAGTGCCCTGGTTATGAGTGCCCTGGTGAGTGCCCTCCTCATTACGAGTGCTCTGGTAATGAGTGCCCTGGTGATGAATGCCCTGGTGAGTGTCCTTCTTTATTCGAGTGCTTGGTAATGAGTGCCCTGGTGAGTGCCCTCCTCTATACGAGTGCTCTGGTAATGAGTGCCGTTGTCATGAGTGCCCTGATGAGTGCCCTCCTCTATTCAAGAAGGGCACTCACCCCCAAACTGGGTTCCGATCACACGGCGGTCCACACGTAATAAACAACGACAAAAATAGCCATAACATCCGGGTAGTTTCTGGTAGGGCATAAAATCAGAGTAACGCCTCGCATACGTTCCACCATTCGGCACAGCTTTGCCCTATCAAAGCATCGCCTCGTATACGTTCATCATTCCGCACAGCTTTGCCCCATCAAAGCATCGCCAGATACACTCACCGTCATTCAGCGCAGCGTTGCCCTATCCTCCCCAACACCCAATTCAGCTTCGCCCAATCAAGGCCAATCATCTTTTCCACCCGTTGAATCAATCCTTGCCGATTCAATTTTATGCCAACTCTTGGCTATTTAGCGTTTCTCCAACTTTCGCCGCGTTAGGCTTCGCTCCACTTCTTCCATTCAGCTCTGCCAGCACTCCACTCCATCAGCTAAATGGGCTAACGGAGTCTAAAGTTATCTTAAGTAAATGAAGTCCACAGATCGATTCTGTTGTTTACGCTCCCTATTGTCGTTTTCAATAAGGTGCCAGTATAAGGGTACGGAGGCCGGTAGGGGCTTCGGGGAGGAGAATGGGGCGGGCTGTTCAGGGTGAAAAACAAGAGAGGCGCGTGAGAAAGGATTGCTCTGGACGGGCTTTGTATTGGTTTGATTAGAGCGACAGCGGCTCGGGAGCGACTTTAGGGTCGTGTACCATGGCTGGCGAATTGTGACGGTCGGGGATGTTGGACTATCGAGTTGGAGAAATAACCGGAATATTGGTCGTGAAGCGTGATAGTGTGTGGTTGTGCTAAACTGTTGTCTGTCGGCATGGTCGTAAAGCGTGATAGAGTGTGGTAGTGCTAAACTATTGTCTGTCGGCATGGTCGTAAAGCGTGATAGAGTGTGGTAGTGCTAAACTATTGTCTATCGGCATGGTCGTGAGGCGTGATAGTGTGTGGTACTGCTAAACTATTGTCTGTCGACGTGATCGTAAAGCGTGATAGCGTGTGGTAGTGCTAAACTATTGTCTGTCGGAATGGCCGTAAAGCGTGATAGTGTGTGGTAGTGCTAAACTATTGTCTGTCGGCATGGTCGTAAAGCGTGATAGTGTGTGGAAGTGTTAAACTATTGTCTGTCGGTATGGTCGTAAAGCGTGATAATGCGTGGTAGTGCTAAACTATTGTCTGTCGGCATGGTCGTGAAGCGTGATAGTGTGTGGTAGTGCTAAACTATTGTCTGTCGGCATGGTCGTAAAGCGTGATAGCGTGTGGTAGTGCTAAACTATTGTCTGTCGGCATGGTCGTAAAGCGTGATAGTGTGTGGTAGTGCTAAACTATTGTCTGTCGGCATGGTCGTAAAGCGTGATAGTGTGTGGTAGTGCTAAACTATTATCTGTCGGCATGGTCGTGAAGCGTGATAGTGTGTGGTAGTGCTGAACTATTGTCTGTCGGCATGGTCGTAAAGCGTGATAGTGTGTGGTAGTGCTAAACTATTGTCTGTCGGCATGGTCGTATAGCGTGAGAGTGTGTGGTAGTGCTAAACTATTGTCTATCGGCATGGTCGTGAGACGTGATAGTGTGTGGTAGTGCTAAACTATTGTCTGTCGGCATGGTCGTAAAGCGTGATAGTGTGTGGTAGTGCAACTATTGTCTGTCGGCATGGTCGTAAAGCGTGATAGTGTGTGGTAGTGCTGAACTATTGTCTGTCGGCATGGTCGTAAAGCGTGATAGTGTGTGGTAGTGCTAAACTATTATCTGTCGGCATAGTCGTAAAGCGTGATAGTGTGTGGAAGAGTTAAACTATTGTCTGTCGGCATGGTCGTAAAGCGTGATAGTGCGTGGAAGTGTTAAGCTATTGTCTATCGGCATGGTCGTGAGGAGTGATAGTGTGTGGTACTGCTAAACTATTGTCTGTCGACGTGATCGTAAAGCGTGATAGCGTGTGGTAGTGCTAAACTATTGTCTGTCGGAATGGCCGTAAAGCGTGATAGTGTGTGGTAGTGCTAAACTATTGTCTGTCGGCATGGTCGTAAAGCGTGATAGTGTGTGGAAGTGTTAAACTATTGTCTGTCGGAATGGCCGTAAAGCGTGATAGTGTGTGGTAGTGCTAAACTATTGTCTGTCGGAATGGCCGTAAAGCGTGATAGTGTGTGGTAGTGCTAAGCTATTGTCTGTCGGCATGGTCGTATAGCGTGATAGTGTGTGGTAGTGCTAAACTACTGTCTGTCGGCATGGTCGTAAAGCGTGATAGTGTTTGGTAGTGCTAAACTATTGTCTGTCGGCATGGTCGTAAAGCGTGATAGTGTGTGGTAGTGCTGAACTATTGTCTGTCGGCATGGTCGTAAAGCGTGATAGTGTGTGGTAGTGCTAAACTATTGTCTGTCGGCATGGTCGTGAGGCGTGATAGTGTGCGGTAGTGCTAAACTATTGTCTGTCGGCATGGTCGTAAAGCGTGATAGTGTGTGGTAGTGCTGAACTATTGTCTGTCGGCATGGTCGTAAAGCGTGGAAGTGTGTGGAAGAGTTAAACTATTGTCTGTCGGCATGGTCGTAAAGCGTGATAGTGCGTGGAAGTGTTAAGCTATTGTCTGTCGGCATGGTCGTAAAGGGTGATAGTGTGTGGTAGTGCTAAACTATTGCCTGTCGGCATGGTCGTAAAGCGTGATAGTGTGTGGTAGTGCTAAACTATTGTCTGTCGGCATGGTCGTGAGGCGTGATAGTGTGTGGTAGTGCTAAACTATTGTCTGTCGGCATGGTCGTAAAGCGTGATAGTGTGTGGAAGTGCTAAACTCTTGTCTGTCGGCATGGTCGTAAAGCGTGATAGTGTGTGGTAGTGCTAAACTATTGTCTGTCGGCATGGTCGTAAAGCGTGATAGTGTGTGGTAGTGCTAAACTATTATCTGTCGGCATAGTCGTAAAGCGTGATAGTGTGTGGTAGTGCTAAACCATTGTCTGTTGGCATGGTCGTAAAGCGTGATAGTGTGTGGTAGTGCTGAACTATTGTCTGTCGGTATGGTCGTAAAGCGTGATAGTGTGTGGTAGTGCTGAACTATTGTCTGTCGGCATGGTCGTAAAACGTGATATTGTGTGGAAGTGTTTAATTATTGTCTGTCGGCATGGTCGTAAAGCGTGATAGTGTGTGGAAGTGTTAAGCTATTGTCTGTCGGCATGGTCGTAAAGCGTGATAGTGTGTGGAAGTGTTAAGCTTTTGTCTGTCGGCATGATCGTAAAGCGTGATAGTGTGTGGAAGTGTTAAGCCATTGTCTGTCGGCATGGTCGTAAAGCGTGGTAGTGTGTGGAAGAGTTAAGCTATTGTGTGTCGGCATGGTCGTAAAGCGTGACAGTGCGTGGAAGTGTTGAGCTATTGTCTGTTGGCATGGTCGTAAAGCGTGATAGTGTGTGGAAGTGCTAAGCTATTGTCTGTCGGCATTTAAATCCAGTTAACCCGTCATTTCTGTTTAAATAACCATATGGTTGAGTTGAATAGGAAAGATGGAATTAAATGTTTGTTATACCATATCAAGCGATTGTTGTGTAACAAGTGTTGATGTGTTTGTACCTACAAATGTACAGTGCTTCATATAATGTTTTCCTCGAAGTTATTGTATCTAATCGTCGATTCAACGCCCGACTATCTAGACCGATCATGGTACAATTGCTGACAACGGGACTGCCTGATACTTTTTGACGGTGAACAGGAGACGGTGTTGATGACAGTATCTGCCGTTAACAAAATGTGTTTGCGAGAGTGAGACTCAGGAATTGAGGCCTGCAGGATCGCCATTAATGTGTTGCGATTACTCACTTTCATGAGTCATTTGACTCATTGTCACACAAACCTAATTGTAATTTTGTTTTATCCACGGCGTTCATGGGCTGGCCTTTTACCCATTTAAGAGACCGACCAGAAAGTCTCACTCGGTGTCAGGTAGGCTCGAACCGTAAGCCAATGTATGAATATTTCTGAACTAATGGGTCGGTCATGATAGCTAACGTCAATGTGTCTGCTCGACGTACGTTCTGTCAATTGTTCTATTCTGACACACAGAACGAGTGTCAACTTGGAGATATTTCCTAGTACAACTCAGTTTGTCACTCTGACTCCTTTATTTTGGTCAGGGGAAGCATTTACACCATGCGTCATGGGTTATTAGGCGATATGTCAAACAAGTATAAACGATAAGACAAACACCTTCATTGCTCTTTACGTCAAGAAATACACACGTTGTTGTTGCTTCTATTCGATGATATCAGGTTTATTGTCCTTTGAAAATGAGTGCGTGTGTCTCAATCCTTTATAAGTGTGTTCAAAACAGCGCTGTTCTCTTATGCCGAAGTGCAAAATATCGAACGTATCGCGAAATGTATTCATATATCATCATGATTGATACTTTTCCTGTTTTTTTGACCTCCACCAGCTGTGATAGTTTTCCTGTTTTTGGCCCTCCACCAGCTGTGATACTCCCTATTTCTGACCTTCACCAACTGCCCTGGCACTGGCACGTTAAATAAGGTGCCCGGCATTGGTACCTGCTCGTTGTAATTCGGTTTTCGAGGAATTAAACTGTACAATCTCAGATCAACACAGTGGGTGTTGATCTGGTCGGTGGCTTATCTTCAGGTGCTTGTTTGAGTTGTTTCGATAATCATTGTTAAATGTTATTTCCTTCAACAAACTTTCCCTTTCTCGATCTATTAAAACAGAAAATACACCAACAAAAGACGCTACCTTAGTCGTTCTACTTCAGAACTTACCTCCTTCTATTAAAAGGCAACCCAGTTTGGGC
>SDVV010013369.1:0-15134 GCA_016164225.1 Gammarus roeselii | reverse complement strand
GCCTCTGTGGCACGCAGACAATATCATGCACAATGGTCACTGTGGCACTCAGACAACATCATGCTCAGTGGCCATTGTGACTCACAGACACTATATCATTCACTGTGGCTATTGGGGCTCTCAGACAATATCATGCCCCGTGGTCATTATGGCTCTCAGACAATTTATCGTGCCCTGTGATCATTGTGGATCTCAGACAATATCACAGTGGCCATTGTGTCACTCAGACAATTTAATCATGCGATGTGGCCACTGTGGCTCTCAGACAATATGCTTGGCATTGACGAGGCTCATATTGAAGCCTAAGACAGCGGACAGACTGACATCGAGAGAGCTGACGCGTCAGCTCGGAGAGCAGTGACTCGAGCTGACGCGTCAGCTCGGAGCGCAGTGACTCGAGCTGACGCGTCAGCTCGGAGCGCAGTGACTCGAGCTGACACATCAGCTCGGAGCGCAGTGACTCGAGGTGACGCGTCAGCTCAAAGCGCAATGACTCGAGCTGACACGTCAGCTCGGAGCGCAGTGACTCGAGCTGACGAACGTTGGGAGCCAGACAGCGATCAGGTGCGTGGATTATTGTTATAAGCAAAGATATAACAACGAGAGTAACAGATCACATTAGTAATGTGCATGCCGCAAACGTTCGTAACACCCTCAACATCCTATTCTCAATCTCTCGTTAGTAGTGTACAATGGCAGACATTAGGAATCTAATGTATTAATGTGATTCAACATGGATCTCCTTATATTAGTGATACAACACTTCTTTAGTTTACGGTGAATCGAAAAGTCAGCACTTTGTGGCAGACAAAATGATGGTAAGAGTTGAAAGGCCCAAACAGTCACGATAATAATTGCAATCCTAATCGGAATAACAATTGGTCATTCCGAACATACACAGTAATGATGATACTAAATGAAAGCGCACGTTTCCAGTCATTTATATGACAACCATTACATGGATGATAATTAATACTGTGTTCTCATAACACAGATCAGGTACGCTCGTAACATCAAACATCGTCCTTGTTCGTCCCCATCGCTGTACCAGAGATGAGATTCATTCCAGTTGTCGGCACAGCTTGAAGGGAGCTGATCAAAGCTGCCACATCCAACCTCGATCACGTAAGTACGTCTCAGCATCAGCTACCAGCGCATGAGCATGCTATGATATGAGCGCACGCCTCGCTCTATAACAAGCACCCAGCGTTCCCGCGTCAGCTCGCGCTCTTTCTAGTCACTCATATGATTGTGCTAATTAAAGCACGAACAAATTATTTTCAAAGTCAGAAGTTAACTTCATATCGCGTTCAATCGTTCACGAAATTAGAAAGAATTGGATCTGTCGATTTGTATCCCATGCACTGTTTTTTATCCCTTCTATCAATAAGCTGACTACTTATGAGCAGTAAAGCCTATCTGGTGCTGCAACATCAGGGGCGTTTAGCCTGTTACTTCAAGTTACGACAATTTTATTCTATAACATTAACGTTCGACCCCTCGTACGAATGGTCGAGAACCCACTTCGCGGGAGGGGCGCGCTGACTCGTGCGGTTTAAAATCATTGTTCCATTCAACCAGTCATACAATTATTGTGTCAGACGACAATTTGATTTGAAATAATTTCAGGTGGTCTGACAATAAACAGCGACAAACATGAACGGTAATTAATCTGGCCACCACAATGATTGTGCTGCTCTACTCTTGTCCAGCTGACTCGTCTTTTGTTCTTTGTTTAAAGCTCAATTATTTATTTATTTACGTTGTACCATTGACTCACGAACACCTTGAAGAGAAAAATATATTTGTCCCAGTAGAAAACAGAGCAGGAATATCAGTTCACGAAACATCCTCATCATAAATAAAATAAGTTTATGTGAAAATGTCATTAAATGGAAACCTTTCCTTGTTCGTGAAATATATTAGTACAATATTAAATCCTCCTGCAGCTAAAAAATCAAGTCTACATTCTACAAGTAAAAATAAGTACATGAACCACAAATTTTCTTCCACCACTGACTTCGTTTGGTTATAAACTTTTTATGACCCAATAACCCTAGGGCAACTCGTGATAAAAACTTGCCTAGTTCCCTTCCTACAGAATTAGCGTCTTACGACTTTCGTGCTTGGCAAGGAATCTTATTATTTCCCATTGTGACTGTACCACACATGGAACATAATTATAAATGTTTTTCTGGGCGAGGTGTTCATCAAAAGTCATCGCATTTCTACAACGTTTCAGATATATTTAGAAAATTTAATTATACATGATCGAGCTGTGGTTATAAGCATCACTGTCATCAATAAAGGTTTCTACAATATGAATAGAATTGATTTTGTGCACACAACATCCAATTTCGCGAACGGACAGCTCGATTGCGTGCTTGTCTCGTGGTGAGATTCCAGCAGATTGTGGAAATTACTGTAGAACATATTCATATAATACAATTTAAATAATGGAGAGCCAGATGTGAAATTGCTTTGCAAACAGATACCTAATTATAAGACTATTCTCTACTGCAATTAATTTGCTTGTGTCTGAAAAAGAAGCAAATATCTAAATACAATAAAATAGGACAAGGTGATATTTGCGGGGTAAATAAGTTTTACTTGAAACTATATTAGGCTAGATAATAGCACAACTTCTTTATTTCTATCCATGTTAAACGAAAAGCTCATTCATTCCTTCCTGTACTGCAGATCTCAAATGATTCCCCAGCGTACGAATAACTGCAGTCAAATCCATATTTTATTAATGGGCAGTAGTCGTTTGCGTCTGAGTTGATGATCATCCTGCCTCGGCCACGTCTCAGCACCTATTACCGGTGCGAGCTCATGAAATGATATAAACGCAACTAAGGCACACGCTTCGCCCTTTAAAGTGCCGAGCGTTCACGGGTCAGATTGCGCTCAATCTGGCCACTCTATTGATGGTGCAGAATATATCACGAACAAATTAATTACAAACCAGTATTAAAATCTATTGAAAATTCACTCGTTCACGAAACAAAAACGAAAAGGATCTGTCCATTTGCATCCCATGAAGTGTTTTGAATCTTCTTTATCAATCACTATCTGAACTATCTGAACCTGAAATAGCAGAGGAGTTTTAGCTTGTTACTTGAAGACCCCTCACTTGTATTGAGTAACTTGAACGTTCGATCGCTCAAATTGCACGTAAATTACACGACAACAGACGGTGACAAATATGGATGATCAATATTTTTGATTTATTCATATTTTGGATCACATGGCAGGAGGTTTGTGGCCATAGACAGGTTGGTTGACAGAAACTCTCTTGTTTGCATATCATTGTTAAATACGTGGTTTGTTTTATGGGTAATTTTCCTCTAAACGGCCGTTCAACTTGCTGAAACATACTTGCTTTTCGTGACAGCAAAGTGGATGTCCTCAATGTGAACTTTCCAGTACCATTCGAGCAGGGCTTCCCATTCATGAAATGTTGTGGTGCTGCTTGTTTGCGGTATCGGACTCGGCATTTCCTGCGCCATCGATTCACCATTAAAGATGGATGCTCCCATTCGTCTGATCAAAAGAATTGAAAGCACAAAATTAACATTCTTTCTGAATTACTTTTGCCGACAGAATAATCATAACCCTTTTCGGAAGAGCCTTGTATGAGTCAATAATTATTGTACTCGTGCTACTTTCAAAATAAATTACAGACAGATCAATTTCACAATTATGTTTTCGGTCGAGACACGTTCATTGCACTAAAATTGTGGATTGTACAAACTTCGAATGGTGACAAATGCCGATTAAATCCTTACTGCTGATCAAGAAAACATTTCGTGTGTAAAGTATTGATTCAACGCGTGCGAGACGGAGTTGGTCATCAAATTTTCAACATAATTTTTCTAGAAAATAGACTAGCATAACCGTCACAATTTTTCTACCAATTCAATTTGGTTGCAATTGTACGCGCATTCAGCTATTCAATTATCTTTATTCCGTGACAAAGGGTTTTAATTAAAAAGTGGCAAAAAGTCTCAAACCCTTACCATATTTCAAAGATGTGTGATTAGTTTGACTAGGATCCCTATCATGCCAGTCAAGTTATCCATCAACACATGAAGTTACTGAACCCTCTGCTTCAATCACGATCCTGACGAATGCAGCCTTGAAGGTGGACTACATTTTTCGCCATTTAAATTCTGTTTTAAATTTATATCCGTAGAATAGTGCCCACTTATTAAGGGGACCGTAATTTAAAGCGCAGAAAATAACACATTTCTAAGTAGAGCCACACATTGTCATGAACGTCTTAATAAAATCGACCGAATGAACTTTAGCCTAAGAAGAATGCCAGTCAGTCAATGGTCGACTGTTTCTATCTATACACGCTGAGCAAGCTATTGCGTGTAAATAGCTGGTAGTAGGTTATAACGAGTGAATGGGTCTATCGTGCGTCTCTGTAGTTTAATAAATGTTTGGTCTCCGCTTTGACCATGTATAAGATAAGAAAATAGATTTGAAGTTTCACTAGAAGACAAGAAAAATATTTTAACGCGGATTGATTTTATTATCTTTTGTCCGAGGAAGACTTGAGGGCCATGGAAGCAATGATTCTTTAAACCCACCTGCATGTTTATAAAAGTTGCATCCGTGACTTCGTTCCGTGTGCGTTTCTCTGACCTTGGAATTTATCTCTCACCCTCCATGTTTTATTGATCTTAGCATGTCTCTCTGAACATTGCTTTCTCCTCTAGTCCCGTATAACCTCAGAGCCGCATAAACGTATTCATCAATAAGCCGTTGTTGTTGGTTGTTGTTGTTGCTAAACCCCAACTCCCCCTGCTGCAGAGAAGCCACAGCTAGAGCACAAGCCGAAGCCCGGGAACCCACCGACATGTGCATGTTATGGATGTTTTAGCAGATGCAGGCATTTATATTATGCCAACATCCCTGAGGAAGTTGATGCTGTCTCTCGGGCGTTCACACAGGTCACGCATCGACGTGATATTGTGGTCGAGTCGGTCGGGTGCTACGGCTGGGAAAGACGTCACGACGTGCTCGCTCGTATCATGCAAACCCCTGCATCGCAGACAAAAGTCGGAAGGGACATTCTCCAATCTATGCTGGTATGACTGAAGGGTCGTGTGATGCCCGCACCTCAGCTGCGACAGGTGGACCCGGTCACCTCTGGGCAACCCCAACTCCTCCACGTGCACCTCAGGCGGGTGACCACCCAGGACTTTGTGTTCGCCTAATGCAAGGGCTGTGAAGTGTGTGTGTATCTGTTTGTGCATAGATGTGTTGTTTGTAGGACGAGGAATGGTCGTGTGGTGATTTCCGAAGTGTGCTGCTGGGGCTTCAGTAGGTGGTGGCAGGGATGTGTCAGGTCTACAATCTTGTTAAAAAATTGAGTTTCTCCCATATCAAATGATGTTTGAGAAAGAGGACCTTGGTTTTCTCATGCAGGTGGGAAATTGGTGTGGACTGTGTACAGCCCGTTGCGATGCGCGAGGTCGTGTTCTGTGTCCTTTGAAAGGAATCAATGTGTGTGGGTGCTAGGTCATGCAGAGGACCAGGCGGTGTTTGCGTCGGAGATGATTGGTATAATAATTGTTTGAATAGTGTTGTAATCGATTCCTTGGAGTAACCGTAGGTGGTTATGGTAAGTACCCGGGACATATTCAGTCTTGGTATGGCTTCATCGACAACGTTGTTTGTCTGAGGTTTGAATGTCATCCCCGTGTCATAAGTTACTTCAAGGATTGTGGTAGTGGGACTGTGGGGTATGGGAGTGTTGTTAGGCGTAACAGAGGAGCAAACACGGTGTTCACTGTTGTCTGGTGTTAATATTGTTTGGGAAGACTTGCTAGCAGTGTTAGAGAAGACTTGCTAGCAGTGTTAGGGAAGACTTGCTAGCAGTGTTAGGGAAGACTTGCTAGCAGTGTTAGGGAAGACTTGCTAGCAGTGTTAGGGAAGACTTGCTAGCAGTGTTAGGGAAGACTTGCTAGCAAGAGTTGAGAGAGAACCTGAACATTTGCATGCAAACTTGAGGATGGGTCCTTTACTAATTCAGATGTCTTCGAACGACCTATCCTTTTCAAACTCATAATTTATTGCTCACTAATTTTCTTTTTTAACTTTGATCTTCGCGCCTACCTAATTCTTTGATGAACAAATATCATTATCGTGGGATACACCCACATGAATATACAGTACCCTTCGTGATTAAGCAGATGAACTGAATCTTGATGTGTCTTTATGGTCGCAAAACCCACTGTTTCTAATTATTGTCTGAAGTTTCCACAATGGACTCCATGAAAGCTGTATGTAAATATGTAACATCAAGCTAGAGTTTGATGATATTTTTTTAAATATCAACACATTAGGTAGCTAGTAATTGACAATTCGATGACTGAAATAAGCATGGTGCTTCAAAGTTGATTAACGATGAAACATTTCCATAAATTTGGAATTGTCATTATCTGGAGCCAAATCCAATTATGAATAGTTTCGTCACTATGAAAGGTTTGATACCAAAGATATCTAAATGTACAATCACGCATTTGTTAGGCTTATATATATCTAATCAGTATTCTTACGTATAAGGAACAAATGGTCTTATTATATTTAGCTATTATTATTCGAATAATTTCTCCTCTCACAATCCCCATAGGAAGTAAGGATTGTTTATTCAAAGCTCATGGACAATACCTGAAAAATATATCATTCCTTATCAGTAGTTTTTGATTGATCAATAGTAGTAGTATATATCGCACGGAAACGCGGATGTGAAGGAATAAGATAGGGGTTAATTAGCGGTGGGTAGAGTAGGGCGCGATGCATGCAACCTTTGACTCACCAGCGAAGGTAGGCGGAGCCTTACGGGCGAAGGCGAGGCCGCGCGAAAGATGTGGTTTCAAACAGACGGAGAGCTTTTTTTCGGATTATTCGATTGTTAATAGGTTATATATTTACATAAGGGTAATCACATTTTAATGCTTGGGTATATTGTATTGCAACTTCGTTGCATGTCATACTGCATGTATGCATTTTCAATGCTATGTCCTCTGAATGTTTTTTGGGGCAATGACAAACATACATTTTATAGGATTTTTATTGAAAATTACACTTACATAATGATTTACAAGCTTTATTGAAGGTTAAGACTCCATACATATTCTTGTTGCGCGAATATTGATTTTCGAACACGTTCATGATGAATTTTTCAACCTTGGTATCATATCTTCGTCGTTCGCCATTGGAGAACCGCTCGACTATCTTTTTCACCGATATATTTTCACTTACATAATAGGCAAAGTAGATGCAGTAAGCTCGACAGACCAACGATAGATCACTTTGGATTGGCTTCTGTAGTACAAGATGTATTTTTGCATGAGTATTATAATACGAAGCTATATTTCCAGTATATATTTTTGGATTAAGCCCAAACGAATCAAATAAGTAGTGTTTGTTATCATATTTTAATATTAGGATCCAATGGCCCATTTTATTAGGATCGCTTTCGCTGATAACAATCATGTAGCTATTCATCTTATGCATGGGCATTCTGTTTTCCGCAAAACAGCCTAAATAGGCGCACTTCATAATTGGATCGCTCTTGGATATGTGATCAATTTGATTATTATTCATAATTACTGTAGATAGTTGGGGAATACCCTTCTTGCCGAATATATTTTGATGACACCGAGTGTATAACCTACCAGGAACAAGATCTTATCCGTAGTGGGTGGATTTTCCCAATTCACTGTTATACGTATGTTCGCTCGTTTTTTCTGGGTTAATGCTCCGTTATGTTTAGCTTGATTAATGAGAAACAGGGCTAATTAATGTGGAACAACCCCGTTGAAGAGGGAATCAATGGAGATGGAGTTTTGACCGGTAGGAAACACGATTGTTTTGACAATAGGTCGATCGAACATGAATTCAATCATGTCATTGTTTTTTGTGAGCGCTTTATTTATAGCAAGCAGAGCTGTAGGGTATGGTACAACCTTTCTTACACCGTAATTTGCATGAATCAACTAAATAGATGTATTGTTCATTATCATGTGTTAGGAGAACGCTACAAGGTTTGACCAGCTCCAAACGTATAATTACGCTGGCATTATCCGATTGATAACTACTGCTACCGGATACGTCAAAGTTTAGTGGTCCCATCATATGTATACCATGACGTAAACTTTCTTGAATCCATGTCTCATTTTCGTTTTGATTAGTAAAATTTGCCGCGACAATGGTATCTGGAATGGGTGTTTGCAATGAGTTATACATCGTATTCAACCCTTCATTATTTAGATCGGAGCTCTTCATGGATGTATAGGTATTGAGATTAATTAGTAGTCTTGTATAACTGTTTCCTTCACACTGAACATCATTTAGGAATAGAGAGTGACTTTGGAACATACGATGAAAGAATCCGCCAATGAGTGTTACATTTGCAGCGGCGGCCAATGCGCTTCCATCTGCATTTCTAACACGGATTTTCACTTCAGCAGTTAACGAGCTCAAGTCAACCATTTCATTATCCGATTCTGGAATATGAAATTCTATAAAGAAATCGACAATTCTACCACCATACAGACTACTGTTTCTATCAAGATAGTTTCTTTCAAATTTCGAATCGATACTTGATTCAATTAAATATTTCTTGTTGATGGAGGGAAACATATCAATCACTCCCATTTCATAGTCACAATGAAAGATGATTCACTAAGCATGTTGTCGGTAAAGAACCTTACCCGAAACTAACGTTATTGGTACACGAACACTGGTATTTATTAGTAATTAAATAAAAGACGACACGACTTCATATTTCTTCCGTGGTTCTTCTTCGATTTACGATTTTTCGTTAATTTTCCTGTGATCATACCTCCAATCATGGCTTTCTTTATAAAATTCTTGAGTGCAGCAACCCCATGTTCCTTTGTTGATTGTCGCATATCTCTCTGCTCCGAGTAGTCGTGTGCCATGTTCAAGCCCTATCGGCAGCTGCAAACAGTAATGTTCTTCGTAGAAAAGGCAATGTGCGTCTTACAAGACTGGCTATGGTTGAGAAGAAACCGCTACCCCTCTGGTACGATATCGGACTTGTGAATCTGTCAATATCACGTAAACTTCCACCACATATTTTGTCACGTTTCGCAAATAAAACTTTGTTTTGTTTTATCATGGACGACAGGACTTCATCTCTCTTCCGTGGTTCATTTTTGATTTACGATTTTTCGTTACTTTTCCTGTGATCATACCATCAACCATGGCTTTCTTTGTCACGTTTCGCGAATAAAACTTTGTATTGTTTGTACGACGGATATGCATATACCACCCTCATGATTGCCAGATGTCAAATGACCTTTTTTTATCCAGTGTTATATTTATAAGGCTCTAGCTTCTTTTAAAATGCAATACGTGTAGGCTAGATCCACCATGCTCGGATGGGATGTTACCGCCAACACCATCTCGTAGATAGATGGAAATGGAATCAATATGACTACGCTGTATTTTTTTATATTTGACATAGGCGCGTGTAAATAAATAAAAGTTATTAATAGTATTAACATTCAGAATGTTTACTTGCTTGTCGCCCATAAAACTGCGTAAAATTATATCAAACTAAACGTTTATGTAGCGTACATTATCGTTCATAAAGGACATTTTTTCGCTTACGCCACCTTCACCGACATTATATTTACACATCGCTCCACCGATTAAATCAGCCGATCTAGCTCCGACAAAGTACCAATTCACCGTAGCTTCTGTATATTTATGTTGGGACATGTTTTGTAGAATGAAGGCATTGAACTGTATGCGTCGTGTGGTTTTATCATATTCAAACCATTTTCCTTCATCTCTAACGATTTGTTTTCTCAACAGACTTTTTCTGATATTGACTTCTAGCTCCGAGATGTATTCGTCCAATGTATTGCATGAGATATTCTCGCTAGGAATAACAAAGCTTTTTCACCTCCTATTCGTTAATTTTCAGCATTCAAATAGTCTGTGTAGATCACAATGTTGTATTGTATATCATGTTTTTTCATCTTGAACCAGTCATTATAGAATACTTCTACAATTCCTACGCTACACTCTCCCTGTAGCTGTATTCCTGGATAAGTACTGTTTGTAAAACTTGATGACGTATTGTTTTGGTACAATTGGATACTGCCTAGCGATGAGACATTGACAAAAAAGTCGTCCGGTTCCTGCAACCTGCACTGGGTCCTACGTCATACTGACAACGAACTGCTTGTAAACATCAATATATACTCTTATTTTTAGGACAATCAAACAACTTTATATATTTTTATTTTATTTACATACAAGGAACATTTAGAGAATAAATCCTGGAGACGTGGACGTGCTTTTATCGCGAGTGTAATCGCCAAAGACGGTCTCGCCCGGTTTGCGTCTCTTCCATGTTAAATCCATTTCTTCGTCGCCACCATCGTCAGGCAAGGCACTTCGTTTCCTCGTTTTAGTGACGGTAGGTTTATTTTCAATGGATATTTTGGGGATGTCCGGGTGATCATAGGCAAGAGTGTTCACGCGTCGAGATAGTAGCGTTTATTCTCAAACTTACTGAGTGAGTTTTGAATTGTGCGTACAGTTTGAAGCTAAAATGCTTGAGCATGAATGTTGTGTATGGTCTCGAATTATGTGAAGGTTCTCTGGTTATGTATGTCTCTGTATTGTTCATGTTTGATTTTGGCTTGTGTCTGGTAATTGACACCTTTAGCAGCCAATTTTGTGGCGCCAGACTCAAGCAACATGCTGTTACACTTGAGTTGCAAGCCGATGATTTAACTCGGTTAGTCATCAGCTGTTTCGCTTCTCAGTAGTCCCAGCTGTCCTTTCTTGGATTCATCGTACAAGGGATGATTTTTGGGGTAGGTAAAGAAGTCCATGTGTTCAGCCAGGGGAGCTTGGTGCAATTCCGCCTCAATGTCAGTCACGCCCTTGAACTGGATCAGCAACGAGTAAGTGTCCGGGAAGATGAGCGAGACGTTGTCACCGTAGCGTGACTTCAGTGTGTCATATAAGAAGCTGTAGACTTTTGCTTTTGCTTTTTCAAGCACTTAGAATCCAACTTGGAATGGATGAAGCATTCGGATATTTTTTGTTTGAGGATCATTATGACTGTTTCGGGACCGATGGCGCGGCAGTTTTTCAGGAGAGGGTTGGCAGCATATTTGAGAGCAGTTTGTACAGGGTCTTTTCAAAGAAGTTCGTAGACTCCTGACATTTCTGGACATTTTTCATGATACAAGTTTTGAAGACGGGCTCCTGTTTTTTGCAAAAAAATCGATGAACCTAGGTGACTTCCAGTCCTTGCCTGAGGAGTACTTAAGAAGTAGTCAGTTTAAGATAGACCACTAGCTCGATCTGCTCGTTTTCGGTTTTTGAGATGTTCTGAACCAGCCAAGATATATTTTGTGAAGGGCGAAACATCGTCCAAGGTAACCTCTTTGTGATGTAGCTGGAGTGGCAGCTCGTCTGTTTTTCGTGCAACTTCCTCGCTGACTTGGGCATCGACGCAGACAATGTACGTATACTTGCCAGAACAGACTGTGTTCACCAAGTCGAATGCTTGAATTTCTTCAGGTGTGAGCTCGAGGATTTCGCTAATGATGAGGGGTTCGCTCAAGCATCCACCTTAAAGACTGTTAAAGTCCTACATTGCTGCTGAAGACATGGGTAATGGAGGGTCATAGTCTTTGCATCGGGATTGTTCATCTTGGTTAAACCTTTTGTTAACGTCACGAATCCACCTCGTGTATTTTTGACAGTCAAGTTCAGGAGATCGATATCTTTGACCAGCGCCAGTTTTATCTTTCCGTCGTAGAGGGCAACTTGCATTGCAAAGCCAGGGACGATCACAAAATGGACGGGTTCAGGGTATAGTTGCGTGTCATGGTCTCCTTAAACTTTTGGAAGACTTCGTCCAGCAACAGCGTGTCGATGAGTAGGTATATGATCATGTAGTCCCGCAAAGTCTTACAGTTTGCTGCATGCCACATTTCGAGCACTTCAGCATAATCGGAGTCCGATATTCCTTTGCTTCGAAGTTGACTTTAGAAGGCTTGTTGCGACGGGATGTCTGTTTGGTCCAGCAAAGAATCCGATGTGATGGCTTCGAAGCAGAAATGTCCTTTTCGAGTGGCGAGGTCAAGAACTTTGTCACAGTAACCGAGACTTGTCAGATGGGATTTGAGGAGCGGCATGTCTCGGCCACTATCTTTAAGATTTTTGACATGACTGTCTAAACTTGAGTTGAGGAATGAAAACGAGTCGATGAACTTGGCATCGTTCAAGGAGACCGAGATGCTGAACATTTTGTCTAATTGTTTTGACAAAACGTTCAAGTTGGAAAAGTTTTTGCCGTCCAATCCACGCAAGATATACCTCATATCGTAGGCCAATGCATTGTGAGCAATACATGGCATGAGCCTGAGCTTCTCAGTGATTCTGAAGTTACCATCAGCACAGAGTGCCCCAATGCAGTTTCCTGTTGTTACTCCTTTATTGGGACCAAAGACCCCCTCCATAAGCGTCTCCGCAGCATTCACATGTTTTGCTTTCGCAAAATGTTTTTACGTCTTGTTTGGTGAGGACGGCGATAGGGTATAATGTTAAGATTTATATTTATTCATTATAATCCAACAACATATTCTTAACAAGGTGTGTCTCCATCTCCTCAAGGGGAACTGTAGTCGAATCGACTACTTTGTGCTTTTCAATTTTCCCGTCTTTATCCACATGAGTATAACTGTACATGCACAACTTGTGTATGTGGACTATATGTTTCCCCTCCTGGGTTGGCTCCAGCGCAGATTCACAGTCATAATAACATACAGCAGGGGGTTTCATTGTTGCATGCATGACTGAGAATTGGTACATTTCGCCTTCTTTAGGCATACCGATGTTTTGCCAGCCTGAAGTTGACGAACACAGTTTTACGTGGCCATCATTTTTGCTTTGGTTCATCCCATGCATGCAGAAGGAGCATTAAAAGTTTTCTCTATAGTTCGTTCTTCCAAATTTTTGCATAAATGTAGAAAAACATGGAATGAATGCGACATGATTAGCATCTAAGATTTGCACTATATCTATGGTGCGCTCCTCACTGGCCTCTAAGCTGCCTCTGTATACACTGACCAGCCCATAACCTTCCTTCTCTTTTGTGAGCTGATATAGTCTAATGTCAACATCACAATCTATTTCTATGTTTGGTAAATCTTCTAAAGCCTCAGGTGTGTTCAAGGGAAGATTTGGGAAGGTGAAATATGTGTTTTTGTATGGGAGATATGTACGCTCCGCTAGTCGTTTGAAATTTGAGATATTTATTTCCTGCTTCAAGTGGAAATGGGCAATCATGGTTGTCAATACACAATTGTTGTTTTTTGTTTTGATATTGACAAAATGGTACCTGCCTGGACAACTTGTGGGCCAAGGAACGTAACTACCCAGTCTTGTTTTTCCTTTAACCACTGTCTTGTAGAATTTAGGCTCAACAGCGGTTACTGTATTAATACTCCAGCCGCTACCTTGATGCTCCTGTATTACTAATTTATTTTGTAAATCTACCCCGAGATCTTCAATTTGTTCAGATAGCAAAGTGTTTTTGGTCAGCTGGACCGCTTCTTGTTTAATACCCAGTCCTTGTCATCTATGGATGCATCCTCCATTGTTTTCCCCATTTTAACCCTCGCGGTGCATTGGAGTCGTTGGAATGTTCCTAATTTAGTTTCAATGTGCTTCACTAGTTCCCTGCATCCTACTTTTATCATGGACGATATGTTGACGAGTTCAGTGTGTGGGATAAAAATCGATGTTCCGAAGTGATTTTCCAAAATACCTACAGAGGTAGGTAGGGGAAATATAGCCTTACCCAAATCATCAGTAGATGGTTCATCAGGAGACGCTGCCAAGGCATCAGTAGACTGAGTACCGATCTGTTCCGGAGCAGTAGACTGAACTCTGGGTAGTTCCGGAGCAGTGGCCTGAGCGACGAATGGATCATCAGTAGACAGCTCAACAGGAGACATCGCCAAACCATCAGTAGACTGAGTGACGAATGGATCATCATTACCCTGAACTCCGGGTAGTTCCGGAGCAGTAGACTGAACTCCGCGTTGTTCCGAAGACGGAAGGGCTTACGGATAGTGAGAGGCTTGCGCTAGGGCGCGGGGCACTCCTTGCAACCTCCAACAATGGCGTATCTGTCATTGCCATATCGTTTTGGTTCATCCTACAGGAATAAAAACACTACAATATAGATTAACAAATAACGGACGCTTAAAACAATACACAAATTAGCAAAGATTTCTTCAGAAACATAAAAATATATTCATGTTAGAATTACTTACATTTTGCGAGGAAGGTGTTTCGTGGACGAGACCAAAAGCACTAGTAATGTCTGAGCTGCAGCACAAGCCCTTTCATACATTAGTAAACGATACATGTTGTAACCTGTTTGTCTGCATCGGTGGGATGCCACTGAGGCGGTGTATACATTATCAGTTTAACGTCGAGTAAACAACAAGACCCATAAGCTGATGATCACTCTTGCATTCATTGAAGCTGGAAATTTGATGTCAACGATTCAACCAGCATTTAATGTTTCTGAATATAACATTTTAATATAAATAGGATTTATCGAGTGTATCGCTTGGCGACATTAAATCATTCTGAACAAGTCTAGAATTGTACCAAGTCCTGACTTCCTCAGTCGTGAGGTTACGATGCTGGAACGTATTTACTCCCTTGAGCGAATCTAGGAAGACAAACCCCTAACGTATCAGACAACCTATGGTGAAAATGATTAGAAAGATGTAATAATTAATAAATAAAAAATCTTAAAAAAATTGTATACACTAACCTTTGTATATGCCCGACTTGGTAAAAGGCTCCTGATGGATGATAAGGTCGAGTCTGTTGCGGGTATGCTTGTGCCTGCATCGGTAGTCTCTGCAGCGGTTGTCGGGGTTGTGGCCAGTGAGGTACAGGCAGCGGAAGACGCTGGTAATTTGGGTGAAGACTGGGCATCGGACTGCCCTGATACGCTGGAATGTGCTGCGTCAGTCTGCACGTGAAAAATATATATATAAATATATATAAATATATATATGTATATACGTATA
>SDVV010013368.1:0-15135 GCA_016164225.1 Gammarus roeselii | reverse complement strand
ATATATAGCTGTGATGCTGGAATGGTGGATTGTGGTGTGTGTGTGTGTCTGTCTGGATGTGTTGTTTCTTCATATGCTTCTTTGCTGTACAGTGTGCTGTTTTTTTTCATTCATACGGATGGTTATGTGATAGCCCATGGTGCACACTAATTCCAGTTCCTATACCTGTATTAACATAGCTGTTCTCAATATTAAACTGGCGCGCATGTCTGTGCTGGCCTCCCCCGGCTCTGCTGCTCCTCACTTGCTTGTAGCGCTGCTGGAGGGGGCTGCAAAGGTAAGAGAGGTAAAGCCTAATAGCTACATTGGGTAGCAAGGTTGTTGGGGAATGTGTGGGTTCATATGGGTTTGAGCATCACAGCAATACATGCCTTTAAGATCAGGGCCATGTATATTTGAAGTAACAATGTGAGAAGAGATTACCCCTTGCTACATGAGACTTAATTACCCTTTTTTATACTTTATGAGGAAGTGGATAACAAATCTACACAATTTTACCTGAATCAGTTAAATGATGTAAGATCTAATACAGTAAAGAGAATCGGACCGTGTTTGGAGGGTATGAAATTCACTATTTACACCTTACCCCCATTGCCATGGGTGCATTGACAGAGCTCAACATCCAACAAAGAATAGAGTGGTAAAGAAACTTGATCAAGGGCACATTTGTGTTGTCATACGGATTTATACAATTTGTGTATGTGATGTGTATAAAGGTGAAGGATCATGTGTGAAATTAAATGTTTCATTTCCCCAAGGCATCAATCAACATGATGTGCAAAAGCAATTATTGCTGCAATAGCAAAACCAATGTAAACAATTTATAAAACCTGGGAGTAGTTAGAGGACAAACATGGAGGTGGAAGATTGAGAACAACAATCAAGGAGGTGGAAGAAAGGGATAAACAGGATAAAAAGGGAAGGGGAAAAAAAGAGGAACAAACCAAGAAGATCAAAGAGAAAGAGGGGAAAAACAGATAGGGAGAAAGAGAGATGCAAACTGAGAGGAAAGAGAGGAGCCAATAAAGAGAGAGAAAGAGAGAGGAGCAAACAGAAAGGAGAAAAGGGAGAAAGGAACAAACAGAGAGGGAGATTGGGAGAAAGGAGCAAACGGGAAGAAAGAGAGGAGCAAACAGAGGAAGAAAGGGAGAGAGGAGTAAACAAAGCGGAAGAAAGGAGCAAACAGAGAGAGAGAAAGAAGCAAACAGAGAGAGAGAAAGAAGCAAACAGAGAGGGAGAAAGAGAGAGGAATAAACAAGAGGAAATGGCAAAATAGGACAGAGAGGAAAGATGAAGCAGAGGAAGAACACTGAGAGGGAAGATTGGAAGGAAGGAGGGACACTGAGGAGAAACAGGAAAAAAAGGTGTGTTTTCCAAGTGTGAGAGCACTAGAGGGTTATCAAATTTAGAAGGAAAAAAAAACGAATTGCAATGCAATACTGCACAAGTTTATGGGCACAAAAGAGTTATCAAATTTTGAAGAAGAAAAATTGCAATACAATACAAGAGTTTTGAAATTATGTATTGAATGCCAATATATCTACAAATGCTTAATAGCTTCACATGCGAGAGAAAATTATAAATCAGAACTTTGAAAAATTAGATTGCAGTGCAAAATGAGAGCTTGCAAATTGCCTGCCACAAAAATTTTAAAACTAGGATTAGAGTTTTTTATCAAAAATACTGGGCCTTACAACTGAGCAAAGATGTTAACTCAAGATTCAATCTTCTAGTTAGCTTTGTAATGGTAGAAGAAGAGCACTGACCTTTGATGCCTGTGGAGGGTCAGTGAGAATGGACATCATTAGTCCAATACAGATCTCCTCATGTAGCTTGTTCTCATCAATAGCTTTGTTGAGCACATCATGAGTCTCCTTGTCTGTTAGCCCGCGAGTCAGGTTGACAACTGTGTTGTAAGCCTTCTCATATCTCTGCAAAATAAGAGTAATTCAATTAGACAAAAAATTGCTACTCATCAATAGCTAGCTATGTTGAGTAGCTAGATCATGAGTCTTCTAGGTTTTCCAGCCCACAATATAGGTTGACAACTGTGTTGTAAGCTCCTCAAATCTTTGCAACACAAGGTTAAATCCATTCAACTGATCATCATGTTAGTGAGTCAAGAAGTTGCTGCAGTACATTGCAAGTTCAATCCCCATTTGTGAAGACAAATCATTAGGTAAAATGAGAAAGAGGTAGCTACTCAGAATCAAAATTGGGCCAGATAAAAAATATATAAACACTAGCACAAATTAATTAGGAGATTGCTGATCTAAGCATGCAAGTTTCTGAATGAAATAATAATCATTATTCTGATAGTTTGCAACTTTGTGCAGAATTATCCAAGTAGGTACAACTGCTAATACTGACTCCAGCACAGATAGGGCTGAAGAGCATTGAGGTCAAGCCTGCCTGGATAATGTTCTTGAGGAGTTGAGATTTTGTCTCAGACAAAGGAAACTTGACGGGAAAATTTCAAAATGATTCTTGAAAATACTAAAAAATGATAATAAAATGTGCAATTTCTGCTGTTCAATTTGCCCTATTTACTCGAGACTAAAGCTTATGTTTTGCCGCTCAATCACTATTGGGAAAGACAGCAAGAAATTATTAGGTGTGCTTTGTAAACTAACCTATGTTTTCATCAACAAATCTGGCATAACAACTTCTGGCATCACAATACAATCTTATTAGCAACTGATGCATTTATAGTAGCCTGGTCCATATTGAGAAGATTCAATTTCAAATAGAAAGTTGGAAGCAAGGTTTTTTCTCATCAAAATTTCAATGAAATAAATGACAATGACTAGAATGTTCATAAGAAAACAAAAATTCATATCTTTAATAATTTCATCAATTGTATTAGATACAGTGGTTTTCTCAGATTTTGTAATTGTTTGTTGTTATTATCATGTGCAAATTGGATTCCCAATTGTATATATTTGTTAGTAAAAACTGTCCATGGCACACCTAAATCTCCAACATTATACCAAATTGACAAACTTAATTGTAGTTCAGATCAAGATTAAAAAACTCGGTATAGTAAACTCTGTTACAAGGACCTGAAGTGTTAGATACAATCCAAACAAGTGTGTGCTGTGCTTCAGAGGTGACATTGATTTTGATGCTCTTGTTCCAATTAACCAGTAGTTACTTCCTGCAAGAAAGAGCATTGGAGATTGTCACTGGACACTTAGTTTTGGGGAGTTATGTGAATACAAGTCTCATTCAATCATCATATTTGTGTGGTGTCTGCAAAGTCTGGTTGGTTGGCCAACTGTGTGTTGAGATCAACTGCCTGTAGGTCCCGTCAGTTTAAGCTAACCTTGTATGTTGTGCACATTAGTACACCTATTAGGTATGCATTCAGTATTTGAAACTGTGTTTGGGAATCAACCAGAGGATTTACTAACTATATTATCATTGGCTACAAGAGTTGATACTAGGGGTCATTTGCTGAAGTTGGTGTATGCTCCTCACTCTTCTGATGCCTGCAGGAAGTACTTTAGTATGAGATAAGTTGGTGTGTGGAATAGGGTGTCTGCTGGGATAGTGCAGTTGACAGATATCTCTCACAATAAGAAAGCCCTTGGTGATCTGATGTATGATGAATTTATATATTTTTGCTAGCCTGATGTTTACCCCGAGTTTGGGCATATAGGCATATTTAGTTTTTCCTTCTAATCTTGTGACTAACTGAATTGCTGTGAGATCAGTTGCATAGGCACAAACTTTGAATTTTTTGCCACATTATTTTGCCATGCTTTTAGAGTTCTGATGTGTTTGTTGTGGCACTTGTGCCTCCGATCCTGCTCTGCACTCTGGTTTTGCTGGTGTGTTGAGCTGTCTTGAGGCCACCAAGGTGTGATAGAAGGGTATGATATCAAGTTTACCACATATCAAAAAATCAATCATTTTATTTAGCATGGAATTTCAAAATAACTGAAGGATGCTAATAATTCAAGAAAAAAACTCCCATGTTTGGTATGAATGCAATTAGAACTTTATATCTTGTATGCTCTCAGAATAATCAGGCAAATGGACCATTCAAGCAGCATCAGGTGGTGTACTCCTTGCCTCTTCTGCATACCTTGCAATAACTCAAAAAGTTTGAAACCAAGTAACTTCATATTCATGGTGTGTATAGCTACAGTTATGATCATGAAGCAACATAAGTTTCAACATTCTATATTCAACCCCCAAAAAATATTTATGAAAAAACATGCAGCAAGCTATGCTGTCTAAATGGGGGTGACTCTCAGCAGTAAATGGGATGACTCCCTGCACCCCCAAATATCAATAATTCAAATGCATATGAAAAGTTCTAACATCGAAGGAGGGTCATGCTGGTAAGGTGTGTGTAGCCACAACTGCCTTGCTGCCAGGGTTCTCTCATTGTCTATAAGTAGTGTCAACCGGGATGACTGCAATCAACAACTGAGGAGACTTCTGCAACCTCTTTTTGGACAGATCTTAGTTACTTTAAGCTAGTAGTAGAAATTCAATACAAGCTCAGAATTCATGAACAATTGTCTGAGTGAATGTATTTCCAGGTCCTTATAAATGTTGATTGAAAAAATTAAAGTTGTAGAAAACATAACTGCTGTGGCTAGTTTCCAATGGATTGTGACCAACTTTGGTGATGATACTACTAACATTGTAGTTTCTTGTATAAGAGGAATATTGTAAATAATCACATATTTTTGTGAAACACACAATTATACAACTGTGGAGAGTCACACCCAGGTTAAAAAATTATTGGGGGTAACTACACATGCATATTTTATTATCAATGTTCTCATTTGTCGTTGTTGTGGGGAACTAAAAGAACTTCTTCACACATATGTCCACAAGATGAAAATGATCAGAAAAAATGATACCACAGCTAACCAAAGGCATAGCTAATTTTCTAATAATGGGCTGTTTATACTGCAGGAAGATCAAGTTTAGGTTCAAGTGTGCTGCCTTCCAACACCTAGGTGTGAAAAATTTTCATGTCTTGGTCAAGCTAACAATACCATAGCTAGCATTAGTTTGTTTTCACATTACAGCAACTAGTTTGCTATAGAGAGGAACAAATACCTTGTTGAAATCTTTGATCATATCAAAAAGACAGTTCAGCACAATATTTTCTCATCTAATCATATTAAAGATGATTATTCCAGGGCGTAGAGAAACAACTTAATGTGAGATGGTTTGTAAAAATTAAAGAAAAAAAGGCCATTACAAGTGATTAAATTAAAAAAAATGACCTTGTGACTATCAAGAAAGACTGCATCATGGGACAAGCCTCAGAACAGACCTGTCAAACAACAATTTTTTTATTTTAGCTATATATTTCAGAATGTTATATACTCATACCTGTCAATTATTAAATGTAAAGGTCACCCCAGTTTAAGAAGCACAGCTTCCTTCATGGTTTCTGCAACATGACATTGTTTTTCTTGCTTTTGCAGCCACCCAAGGACTAAGTATACCCAGTCATCTGGTGCACCAAGCCAGGAGAGGCCTGGCCCAACAAGGACTCCTCAGAAGAACAAATGATAAGATTCCGGAAGGGATGCGCACCATTAGTTCTCAGAGAGCACACCCAAAGCCACTCGCATGAAAAACCACAAGCACAACTACAACCCAGCTAAAAACACTATGAAAGCAATATATATATATAAACTTCCTTGCCACATCTACAGAGCAGCGGGGCACCAATAGTTTGTGCTGATGTCCCTGTGTCCTACCTTCCAGTAACCTTTGGAACAGAATGGAGAAATCAAAAACCTTTATGCTGCAATAAAGTATTCTCCAATACTTCATGAGTTCAATTCACAGCAACCTACGCATGATAGAGAACAAATTGAGAGAGCAATCAGTCTGTTATGGTAGGACACCTCAGACACCTTCTCTGAACAGACTCCAACAACTCTACATCCTGGACATGACCAAGATTCTACAAACAGGAGCAGTAATCATGAATGGCCTGACATGCAACACTAAGAGTGTGACCAAAGACTGTTGACCTAAGACCAGTGCTTGTATCACAACTTCTCTGACATGGCCAGGGAACTTAAACCAACATCCACACGAACTCACAAATTGCACCAAGCTTGGACAAACCCCAAACAAGCACCTACAAGAGTGTAAACAGCTTCGGCAGCACAACCAGTCCAAACTGCAAAACGCTACCTAAACATAAAAAGACACTTGCTAGGGTTCAATGACAAATTCCACGCAGATGCAGTCCAGAATACTTTTTCAAGGTTCCCCTGCAGAGCCGACACCCAACCAACAACATCATGACGATGGCAACACAAATAAATTTCAAAATCATCAGCTAATGTGTTAAACTTAGATAAGAGGCAATCCATCAAACAAGCAACATAGCTGAGAGAGAGAGGATACGACTCAAGACTGAGCATTGTGGAACCCCACTCAGAACATCCCTTGCCTCACTATTCACTCCACCATTGCCAACACACAAAATTCAAGAATCAAGAGAACTACCAATCCACCTCAACACAACATCCAAAACTCCAAAAGCCTGCAACTTCAGAAGCAAAATGGGATGGAAAACCACATCAAATGTTTTCAAAGAATCAAGCATGATGGCCATATCTACAACCAAGCCAGAATCAACATACTTTACTACATCCAAATATATCAGCAATATCTGATCCTCTGTTGATCTAGCCCTCTTAAATCCAAACTGTCTGATAAAAAAGAAGCTGGAAAGACTAAATAGTTGACCAGCTCAGCAGCAACCATCCTCTTTATTGACTTGCAACAAACAGAGGTAAGGCCAACTGAATGATAGTTAAGGGGATCATAGCTAGATTCACTTTTAAAAATTGGAATCACCAATGAACTTTTCCATTCAGGTAGCATTCCACTATGCAGAGAGAGGTTGAAGATTTTAAAGAGAGGCTGAGTCTTATGCACAGCACACTCCCTCAGCAACTTTGGGTGAAGTCCAATGATGCCCCTTGCTGAACCAACATTTAGCCCTGACAAAACGTCATGGACGTTCCACGACCTTATGACAAACTTGCTCATTTTGCCATCAAATAACTGGTGAGGGGCAGGATTGGGAGGAACATCCCCTCTCTATACACCAGAGACAGCAGATGACAGAAGCTCCGCCGCGGCCACCAGAACCGACGCCGCCGCCGCCACCAGAACCGCCGCCGCGGTCACCAGAACCGCCGCCGCCGCCGCCGCGGCCACCAGAACCGCCGCCGCCGCCGCGGCCACCAGAACCGCAGCCGCCGCGGCCACCAGAACCGCAGCCGCCGCGGACATCACGACCACCAGAACCGCTGCCCACAAGGGAGCCTGCATGAGTCAGGTGGACCTACTCTATCAAGGTGTCTGCCTGCGGAGGCGGTGTCTGGGGCTTCAGCCCCATCGACAGTTCCTCAACCCGTGTTTCACATCCTTGCCGTTGGGGATTGCGCTTTAAGCGCAGTCTCCACAGTGTTGACATGGACGCAGTCTGCGCGCTGCCCAGGTCTCATGCCCACCAACCCTTTCAAGACATCAGAGCCATGACATATACACTCCTTGTTTTACATTCACTAGTGAATAATAACTATCATTTCTCTCCTTCAAAACACCCCTGTTCCACATGAGGTTATCTCTGCACGCCTCTGGTTGGGGCATTGCAGTGTGTCTGAAGAACATCAACATGCTGCAAGTTTCAGTGTTCTGGTGTCCACAATTAAAATTATACCACATGGGTTGCCTTTGGTTAACTCACACAACCCATAAAGTTGAAACATATAGCAACAAAAAAAAACACTTTACCTCACCACAAACCCAATCACCCCTTTATCATCTCCAACCTCCCCTTATCTCAACATGCCTGTGTTGGAAGGTATTGAGGATTGTGGGCAGTGTGCTGGCGCAGTTTCCACTACTGCAGGTTGAAACCAGGGCTAAACTGCAACAAAAACCACCAGAACTGCCCCTACCAACACCAGAAACCCCCCCCAAACTCAAGAGCCATCCCCGTGACCACCAGAACCACCACAGCAGCTACCAGCACCACTACTGCCGTCATCAGCACCAACACCACATCCACGCCAAGCTGTACCCCGATCTGCAGCTGCTGCCCGGCCACCAACAGCAGCTCTTCTTGCAATAATTTCCCATCACTGTCTGAATGTAAACTGTATGTAAACTGAGTTGAACTCATCTAAAAAAAAAAAATTTTTGGCACCACCTAGCAGCATCCTTATCAGATCACAATCAAGGACTTGAGCTCTAAACAAGCTGGTTTTGCCAATCCTCCCAATTCCACTGAGCTCGACTTCTCCGATGTCCAGGGCCAAGCAAACTTTGGCAAATTTCTCTTTCACAAACTCAGCAGTCAGTCTGAAGACCTCTGAGGACAAGAGTCTTGGAGGCATTCCTGTTTGCACAACTCATTCCCTCCCTAGAAACTGTTGCTTTGTAGGCCATTGACCCATCATGTGACTTGTTGGCAGAATGACCATCAAATGCCAACTCAACTCTTCTTGACATCTCATTGACTTGCTTGGTAAGGGATTCAACAGCAACCAACAACCGATTGAAAGCGGACAAGTCCTGTCTCCTTGCCAGGAACACAAGGAGGGCCGGTTCTACCAGAACATCTACACCTGCAACAGGAATATTTCACAGCACCACCAGCATCCTTCAAAAGACAACCAACATCCTCCTCAACCCAAAGAAACATCAGCATGATGATAGAAAAGTGGCTACACACCGTAGATACAAAGTTTCTAGGATATGTACGTTTTGAGTTGATGTGTGCAGAAACTGCGGGAGTTACCTCAGTTAAGGCAGCATATCTCCAACAGTGCATCAGACCCAAAGGTAACAACCTCCCGCTGACAAAATAATTGCAGAGCTCTAAACTGCTTTCATAGTCCACTTCACACAGCCCATCAATTTCCTGGTCCACTGCCTCTGAATAGTCTCAGATCATCCAAATATGAAATATCCCACATTCCACACACATGAACAGCAGTCCAAGATGCATCTTATGAGTAATGAACAACAACACCATGTGAAAGCAGATTGCCTAGTAACAAGAGCAAAGCAGACTGGTTGCCAGAGTGGAAGCTTTTCATACAACACTCTCCACATAGGGATGAAACTGCAGCCTTGAGTCAACATGCACTCACGAATCCCTGCAGTACCACATCAAATAACACACCATCAAGCACAAGTACCACACAATTGAAATAATGAGCAATACCATCATCAAGCTGCTGCAATTCAAAATAACCCCTGAAGAAATGCATTAGGACACTTGAAAATGTGTAATGACAGGGACCCCGGCTTCACCAAATTCTAATCTCTTTGCAAAGAAGACAACTTGGCAAACTGCTTGTACATCGCATGAGAAACAAAGTTTGAAGTCCTCATCAAAAGTCTTCCACTTACAAACCACAGCTGCTGTACAATGATCAACATATAACAGAAGCAACAGCTCACAGACCACTGGGGCACTGCACCTATCACCTCTCAGAAATCACAGACAACTCCACTCCTCCCCCATAGAATAACATTTTTGCTTCACAATCTGAATACTACAAATCCAATCCAACAATCTATCTAGAAGACCCACACCTCTCCTTTTGAACAATAAAACCATGTGATTGACAACATCAAATGCCTTTGAGAAATCCAGGAAGACAATATCATCCACTAGATCAGCGAATGGTATTCACTAGACTGAATACCAGAATTGTCTAGAAAAGACACTACCTTGGACACAATAACCCATTCCAGCCCCTTGCAAGGCACAAGTGTGAGACTCATAAATCAGTTTCAGTTCTTATATAATGTTACATTGTGTCTTCTTTCACAGGGTGGGTTGTGATGTGGGGTTGATTCAAAACACAATGTCAGTCACATGTGTCAGGGAGGTGCTGCAACACTTAACATACCAAACCAATGTCAGGCACGTGTTCATCCTAAAAAATACCCCAAATCAAAAATAGATAATAGATAAACCAAACCTAGCCTAGCCTTTAATTGTATGAATACAATTTTATACACTCATTTTATATTGATACTCCCAAAAATTCGTCCTAAGTTATATACTAACGCAGAAAATGAGCAAATGTCAGGCTGACACACATGCCTGACATAGAGCTTAGTGCCATTATGGATCATGTGCTCCTCATCCAGCATCATATATTGTTACTTTGATGCATATATTTATGAAGTAATTCATTGTTTTATATTTCAATTTCTTGCAATGCTCATAATAATTTCACAACATTCAATTAATATGTACCTATTAAATTTCATAAACTGGTCTTTCAATTACATGCAGTTGATCTAGTTACACATTTGAACTTTAAAATAATCACAACCTCCTATATTAATCATTATTTATCACATACTACTGTAATTACAGACTATAATTGATTAAAAACCATTACAGCTTAACCCTCCAGTGAGTGCCCACCGTTGGCTTTAGCAGTCTTTTACCCGAAAAGATAGATTTTGCCATGGCAAATATTTACATAAAAATTACTTCAACAGAAAAACATTGTTGAGACTATTTTTGTATAGAATTACAATCTCTACAACTTTAACCAACATCATATGTGGCCTATCTATAATAGAAGAGTTGTAAGTTCCAAAATTGTGTTTAAATTTCCAGAAATTACTATAACATTTTTTGCTTTGTTTTTGCTCCAGCTCAAAAACTAAGAGATAATTCAAATCTGATTAAACCACTGAATTTCTCGTACAATTCTCAATAAGAAAGGTTCATAAAATTTTAACCAGAATATATATTGCATTTGGGTACCAAACCAACGAACTCTAATTGTCTAAAAAAGACCCTTGGTAAAAAAATAATAATAATAATAATAATCAAGATTAGTTCTACTGGATTTGCGACAAAAGGAACTATATTGAGGCTGTTTACAGCATGATAAGTACAATATCTAATGAACTACAGCATGTTGCAGGACTAAAAAAAAATCACATTTTGCAAGCTCGCAGTGGGTGCTGGAGGGTCAAGGGAAGGGAATTAGAATGCAAGAAACTTTGACAAGACTTTTCTTCACTGCAGTCTGAAATCCTGTGCTATACAGACAGGACACTAGGAAAAAATTATTGTATAAAATTTTGCAATGTTAGCAAGAAGACCAAATTTCAATATCAAATACTTGATATGTGTAAGAAATATTGGCAGTGCAGAGAGGACTTGAAAATCTTCAACAGCGCATAGCCAGAATGGAAGTGTGGCACCACAGTTTTTGTAAGATGTTTCCATCATTCAAATTGCACAACAAAATTGCACATTTCTTCACTAAATAATACTGATTAGTCTATGAAATACCAGCAGAATTAACAAATTACTAGGCAATCCCTGTGGAAATTACTTTGCAATGTTGACTAAACATCATTGATGACTGACAGTTCTCTTTTAGATAGCAATGAAGAACACTTTTGTCAACACATTTTGGACTTCTCAATAATGATTTTGACTGGGATAGCCATTTTGTTTGCTTGAAAAGCGTGTTATCCATTTTTCATCACTGTTAAGTAAAAAAGGAGACCATTCACATGACTGCTTTGGTTTATTAATTGGAATAATGACAGATCATTTTGTTGACTGATGTCCCAATTATCTATCTAGTGTGGGTGCATAATGCAGAGTATAGAAGAAATTTATAATAAATTGCTTTGTGGAGTGTGGCAGTTGTCATGAACAGTTTGTCAACTTGACAACAACAATTTGCCATCTGGAGTGCCAATTTTGTTGACTTCATAAGCATTTTCTAGGCTTAGAGAGAAGGAGCATGCATTTGAATGAAAATTTATCAAACAATTAAAATAATTAGATCACTTTGTTGACCATGATGCACTATTACATTAACAGAGGAAGCATATCACTGACTATTTATCCCTATCTTCAACTAATTCTGGCAGAAGGCAGTGACATTCTCAGCCAATTTGGCGGGCAGCGCACACGGACATTGATAAGAAATATTTGATGCGCACATGAAATCTTGAGATGAGGCGCATGTGAAGACACCTTTCCTGTGTATCACAGGCAGAAGCAGTACATTGCACGTGAACAATTCTTCAAACTATTTGTTCTGCTACAATTTTACGCACACATTTTCCTCCATAGCATATCAATTCAAGCTGACAGCAAAATTTCTGACCACAGCACACCACCATCATTAAAGAACTAGTAGCTAATTTTTTTTAGCCAGACAGGCCGGATCGACAATTGTCAGCTGTTAATATGAGAAACAAACATAAACCAATATTGTATTTTATGGCGGGAGAACAAGAAATTAGAGACTTACAAAACAATGTGTGATGAATATTCGTCAAGTTAGAGTGTATCATTATTTAGTATTGATGCAACAATAGCTCAACTTCAATATTAAATTACTCCCTGCATGGTTTAAACAGCAATTTAACATAGGTAACTGCATTTTGACAATGGATGCAAACTAACACCAACATCACACACATTTGTTAAACAAGTTTGCTGCAACATTCATGGAACTGAGTGGAGTGGAAGAGCAAAATTATGCATTACTGTTGTCAGTCATGCTGACAAGAGATATGCAAATGATGTTGTTAGAGATCGCAATTTTTTAATAAGAACTGACAATGATTGTTATTCATGATTTATATAACATCAAAGGAAAGAAAATCATCTAGCTATACATTACATTCCGTTTAGTAGGACGCCTGGTTTGTGAAAGACGTTTGCCTCTATGGGCTGTCATCTCAATGATTCAAACTCTACACAAATCAATTATGCAGTCCATTGCGCAGCGTATGCACCTCTTGATCTCTGCTTAGTAAATATTTGCCTGTATCTTGTTAAAGTAGTGCATGTAACTTGACAAACATACCCTACAAGCGCATGTGAAAGTCTGGATGTGCCAATCTCAGTTTCTGAGGCGCACAGCTGGTTTGGTTCTTAATATTCAGCAATGAAAACGCAAGTTTTTTCTCAACCCCCTGCCCCATTGTGCAATCTGGGTTTCTAGCAGCAACTGATGCACCCTATGGAGTCTGATTAACACATGTTCCATTCTGGAAGTATATATTGATTATGAATTAATATTTGAGAGGCAGTGCATCTGCTTTTCACTTAGGGTGGTTGATAAAGGTGGAAAAATATAAATTTTGAAAATAGTTTTTTAAATAAAAAATTATATTCCAATTGAATAAATATTTTCAAAATACTGACAGAACCAAACTTACTATATATGAGTATTTTTAGTTATCAGGATTCAAGATGTCAAGTTGAGGTTACATAACTGAGTAGAAGCATATAATTAAATTACCAAAAAAATTACCATGGATGTCTTGAATTATAACATGAAACTGAGCCATAAGATCACACTAGGCTAGGCTAACTAACATAGCAGAAAATGGCCTCTATTATAATATGTCACGGAGTGTGTAACATGCGAAATGTGTAAAAATTGAGAATCCTAGCAAAGTTTTGTCACAAAAATAACATTGGCACTATTGAATCGACGAAAAACTTGTCCAGTAATGAGGAACGTAATATTTCGGCAGAATCAGCTGTTCTCGGCGAGAAGACGGTCCGCCATGATCACTTGAACAGAGGAGAGGCCATCCAAAATACCTGATCGTACGTGGATATTTATTTACCTCATCAATCTCAGTTCTTCCTTCAACAATCGATGTAGTGAACAAACGAGAGGTTGTTAATCGTTCAGTGGCCATTGTAATTGCATATTCTTCCAAGCACCGCGAAAATCAGTAACAAAATGAGCACAGCTAGTAAGACACATCCGAACAAGACGACAGCGCAGCCATTGCGCGCACGGCTATACAGCAGCGGAGGTGAGGCGTTGTGCGCCACCTCACAAACAAGTGCTCAATAGGACATCTCACATACCAATTTGCAGAAGTGATGAATAATGCAATTTGAAATAATCTCAAAATATGTACAGTGTGATTGCAGATTTTAGGTTTGAGGGTGAATATAAATTAGAGAAGAAGACAAAATTACCATTACGAGACGTACACAAAGTAATTCACAACATTTATCATAAAGTCACTGGCAACACTGCCTTTCATCTTCACTCGTTCGTGCTAGTTACCGTTTGAACAGCGTCCTGGTAGGTGCGGCTCAACCGTTCCTGAACATTAGTGCTAGTTCCAATAAGATCTGTAACACAGCCTAGCTCCTGCATGAAGCTCATAACCTACGTTACCAATTATGATGACGTTTGTTATAATGAGGAGTCGAGCTGTCGTAATAGTAGTAGAGAAGTGTTGAATAAATGCATGATTGCACTAGTCACGGTACGTACGCATGTATGTGTACGGTGACTTCAGTCTACTACTACTTATCATGGATGGTATGGCAGAAATTGTTTCATTCCCTTTTGCAGTTAGACAGTTGGTACGTTTTTAATATACGAATTCATCTAATACATTAGCAAAATATAAGTGGTTTGGGCAATTATAGTGCCACGCACCGATGCGGGAGAATTTGACATTCCAACGTCTGGATTTATTTAGTTAATACTCATCTACCAAATAAGTCGAAAAATACTGCAGTGTACTCGTATAGTATGTATATGAGGGACATCGTCACCGAATAGTTAGCGTTCCCGACTGAAGTGCCAGCCTCTGGCGCTACAAATTGCGAATTCGAACCCTGGCTATGACACTCCGGTCTTGTGGCGCGAAGATTTGGCGACTGCCCCCTCAGGGATAATGAGAAAGCACTGAGACGATATGTTTATTTGGCTACGTATAAACCCTTTACGTTTAAGTATTGTTCCTGAATACACATGCGTGCATATGTACTGCAGTCTAATTAATTTTGCAACAAATTAATGCTTTCGCAACACAGGTGTGCGACCTTACCATAATCGATGATCTTCGTTCCCTGCGGGGGAGCTTGCGATGACACACATCCTAGCTGCGATGGAGACAGGCCTCTAATCTAATCCCCCTCTGTATACGCCTCATTTAGCCATCTTCCTAAGTAGCGGGAAAAAATTGAATATATATATATACATATATATATTTATATTTGTATATATATACATAATTATATATATATATATACATATACATTTATTTATATTTGTATATATATACATAATTATATATATA
>SDVV010013367.1:0-15135 GCA_016164225.1 Gammarus roeselii | reverse complement strand
AATCATAAGTGCTGCCTCACAACTAGCATTAGCTGCTCTTTCAATCATAAGTGCTGTCTCACAACTATCACTAGCTGCCCCTTCAATCATAAGGGCTGCCTCACAACTATCAGTAGCTGCCCCTTCAATCATAAGTGCTGCCTCACAACTATCAGTAGCTGCCCCTTACATCAAAAGTTCTGTCTCACAACTATTAGTAGCTGCCCCTTCAATTATAAGTGCTGTCTCACAACTATCAGTAGCTGCCCCTTCAATCATAAGTGCTGCCTCACAACTATCAGTAGCTGACCCTTCAATCATTAGTGCTGCCTCACAACTATCAGTAGCTGCCCCTTCAATCATAAGTGCTGCCTCACAACTATCAGTAGCTGCCCATTCAATCATTAGTGCTGCCTCACAACTATCAGAAGCTGCCCTTTGATCATAAGTGCTTCCTCACAACTATTAGTAGCTGCCCTTTCAATCACAAGTGCTGCCTCACAACTATCAGCAGCTGCCCTTTCAATCACAAGTGCTGCCTCACAACTATCAGTAGCTGCCCCTTCAATCATTTGTGATGTCTCACAACTATCAGTAGCTGCCCCTTCAATCATAAGTGCTGCCTCACAACTATCAGCAGCTGCCCTTTCAATCACAAGTGCTGCCTCACAACTATCAGCAGCTGCCCCTTCAATCATTTGTGATGTCTCACAACTATCAGTAGCTGCCCCTTCAATCATAAGTGCTGCCTCACAACTAGCATTAGCTGCTCTTTCAATCATAAGTGCTGCCTCACAACTATCAGTAGCTGCCCCTTCAATCATAAGTGCTCCCTCACAACTATCAGTAGCTGCTCCTTCAGACATAAGTGCTGCCTAACAACTATCAATAGCTGCCTATTAAATCATAAGTGCTGCCTCACAACTATCAGTAGCTGCCCTTTCAATCATTAGCGCTGCCTCACAACTATCAGTAGCTGCCCCTTCAATCATAAGGGCTGCCTCACAACTATCAGTAGCTGCCCCTTCAATCAAAAGTTTTGACTCACAACTATTAGTAGCTGCCCCTTCAATCAAAAGTGCTGCCTCACAACTATCAGTAGCTGCCCATTCAATCATAAGTGCTGCCTCACAACTATCAGTAGCTGCCCCTTCAATCATAAGGGCTGCCTCACAACTATCAGTAGCTGCCCCTTCAATCAAAAGTTTTGACTCACAACTATTAGTAGCTGCCCCTTCAATCAAAAGTGCTGCCTCACAACTATCAGTAGCTGCCCATTCAATCATAAGTGCTGCCTCACAACTATCAGTAGCTGCCCCTTCAATCATAAGGGCTGCCTCACAACTATCAGTAGCTGCCCCTTCAATCAAAAGTTTTGACTCACAACTATTAGTAGCTGCCCCTTCAATCAAAAGTGCTGCCTCACAACTATCAGTAGCTGCCCATTCAATCATAAGTGCTGCCTCACAACTATCAGTAGCTGCCCCTTCAATCATAAGGGCTGCCTCACAACTATCAGTAGCTGCCCCTTCAATCAAAAGTTTTGACTCACAACTATTAGTAGCTGCCCCTTCAATCAAAAGTGCTGCCTCACAACTATCAGTAGCTGCCCATTCAATCATAAGTGCTGCCTAACAACTATCAGAAGGTGCCCCTTCGATCACAAGTGCTTCCTCACAACTATTAGTAGCTGCCCTTTCAATCACAAGTGCTGCCTCACAACTATCAGCAGCTGCCCCTTCAATCATAAGTGATGTCTCACAACTATCAGTAGCTGCTCTTTCAATCATAAGTGCTGCCTCACAACTAGCAGTAGCTGCTCTTTCAATCATAAGTGCTACGACACTATCAGTAGCTGTCCCTTTCACTCGTAAGTACCTCTCCCCCGTCAGCGAGTCTCACAGCAGTATTTTTCATCCGTCAGTACCTTTTAACTGTCAATATCTTCCAGCCGTCAGTACCTCCTCAGTCAGTACCTCTCATTTGTCAGTACCTTCCAGCCATCGGAACCTCAAATCAGTACCATTCAACCCGCATCGCTTATCAACTGCACGTCAATCACCCTTCAACTCACCAACCCTACAACTATAGAGCTACTTTTCAACTTTCAGTACCAATCAACTATCGATGTCCTGCATTGTTAAAGTTGAAAAGCTGAAAAACATAATAGACCACCAAACTATGAGTTTGTATATTTTGAAGATGCCTTTGAAATTTGACAGACGTGCATGTCAAACTTTGTTTGATTAGACTGAATTCAAAATCGTTCTCTATGCTGCTTCAATTTTCCATTTATCAGATGGTTAAATAATGATCAAGCGTCGGCACCTGGTAGCTTTATCTTTGGCCCTGGTAACATCAGAGCTGCAACAACTTAGTCTGTAAAACTATTAAATTTGTAGATCAATATTTTCCTACACAAATTATTGAAAAACCAATACGAAAAAACAATATTTTGTATCTATTGTTTTTTAATTCATTTAGCTCAAAAAACATTATAATAACAAAAACTGCGCGATCAGACCATAACATGATCGAAATAAGTCTATATGCTGACATGCTGAGAAGGAACACAGAAAATGTAATTTTATCCGGGCACGATTTTCGACAACTGAACTTCTTCAGTGCGGATATAAATCAGATCAATATACACAAATCACTGTCTTACGTTGATTGGAAGCCACTCATTGATCAGGCTAACAGTATGGAGGAAGCAAAAAAATAAATTTGATGAAACACAGGTATGTATACAACATGTGCCGGAGCAAGGATTTTTGATAAAGAAAAACCTCATGAAAAAGCGAGCAATTAAACAGAAAGAACTTTAGCAAAAAACGAATTTTTATGGACGCAGAAAACAAGAAGAAGCTATCGTTTCACTTAAAAAGCGTGTAAAGGTTCACATGAGCAAGAGAGAAGAGAAAATGAAGAGAAAGCTATTGATAAAACTTACATAAATTCTACATTTTTCTTTCGTATGCATCACAATTGTCAACCTCTAAAACGAAAATTGGCATCTAAGTTGACGAATCCTGTCAACTGGTAGATGAAAGCAAGGCAATGAGCAAGTTGCTGAGTGAAACATACAAACGCGTACTTAGAATCTCTAAGGTTACTCAGCCAAATCCTGAGATCAACTTGGAATTTTCGTTGACGAATCCTAACATTGACAAACGCTATCGATGACATAGGTAGCAATAGTGCATCCGGGCCAGACGACATCCCAGCTGTTTTATTGAAACAATGCAAGCAGGTACTTTGAAGACCACTATAAATGATGTGGCAGAAGTCTAAAGACCTCTCCGATAGCTCACAAGCCAACAAACATACCGTCGCCTCTCCTTTAGCAACTGGAGGTAGCCTCACATGCACATCAAATTACGGACAAACATCCCGTCACCTCTCCTTTAGCAACTGGAGGTAGCCTCACATGCCCATCAAATTACGGACAAACATCCCGTCACCTCTCCTTTAGCAACTGGAGGTAGCCTCACATACCCATCAAATTACGTACAAACATACCGTCACCTCTCCTTTAGCAACTGGAGGTAGCCTCACATGCCCATCAAATTACGGACAAACATCCCGTCACCTCTCCTTTAGCAACTGGAGGTAGCCTCACATGCCCATCAAATTACGTACAAACATACCGTCACCTCCCCTTTAGCAACTGGAGGTAGCCTCACATGCCCATCAAATTACGGACCAAATTTTTTGACAGCACACGTAATCAAAATATTCGAAAGAGTAATGAAAGGACGAATAGAAATTATTCTAGAGTAAATGGTTCAACTCCAAGTAACATAGTTTCAGAACTAAGAGGTGCATGTTAGCCCAACTACAGGGGCACTATGTATCAGGAAATAATCAATGCATTATTTGATAGATCAAATGTGGATGTGATTTGTCTACATCTTTCCAAGGCTTTCTACAAAGTAGATCATAGTCTACTGTTATCAAAACTATATAATGCCGGGATTCATATAAATTCTTAGAGGCAGAACTCAAAGTGTGGTATTAAATGTAGAAACATCTGCACCATGCAGTGGAAGCCCTTAATGGGGTCTCACAAGATACTGTACTTTGGCCCTCAGCTTTTCTTAGTAATGACAAATGATCTGAGGAAACCGTCCTCATTCATCAGTCTCCAACATCGCAGATGATACCAGACCATTGCTAGGCGTTGTCATGGATTTGAGAGAGTAGAAAATGTTCAAACTGATCTGATTTTTTTTAAGTGAACTGGCGAGAATAACATGAAATTCTATTAATTAGAATTTGAATTACTAAGGTATGGGAAAGAAATATAACCTAAAAAACGAATGCAAATCAATGCTTTATTCCATAAACAAATTTATAAGTTAAAGGCCAGTGGCAGATGACTGTGTTCCAGGGCCATGAGAACCTTCCCGTCGAGAGATAAAAGGACAATATTGACTCTTTGGAAACAACTAATCCAACCAGTTATGGACTATTGTTCTCCTATCTGAATCCCACATAAACGTAAAAATCTGGAAAGACTTGTAACAGTTCAAAGAAGCTCCACCTCAAAAATTACGAAGGTAAAGGAAATAGACTATTATGACAGATTAAAAGTCTTGAGGTTACATTTAATTCAAAAGTGCTTCGAAAAAATCATGGTCACAAACGTTTGGAAAATTCAGGACGGATACACGGTCAATGTCACCATTTGTTTTTCACCGAAAGTGGCCATGAGAAGCCAGGCAAGGATTGGCAGAATGTGTTACTTCAAAGGGACAAAACCGAAGGGCGATATGACCTTGCAAAATGTTGTTCCTAACAGCCGTGCCGGGTGTAAGATAAAAACTATTTAGGTAACCGTGGGGGTTATAGTGGGGCAGTTGTATACAATGGGGTAGTGTTCTAACCACGCGGGTTAGAACACTCACTCTATAATGATACGTACGTTTGCTCCGCGGGCTAGAAACACGCGCCCCTAACTAAGGTTAGGTAGGATAGGAAGGTTTTAACAATATACTCGCAACGTAGCCAGCAAATATATCCAGCTGCATACTTCCATACTTCGAACACCTCAGTTATTCCATTGAATTCCACTAGAAAAACGTGCTACGGCATTACAGGCGACGCGGCTTTACAGGCAACGGCATTACAGGGGCAACGGCATCACAAGCGCCACGGCATTACAGGCGCCTCGGCATTACAGGCGCCGCGGCTTTACAGGCACCGCGGCTTTACAGGCGCCCTTTCAAGTTTGTAGTTGAACAATGAAATACAATTCAAATGAATTGTGACGAAGTTACAATAGATATATACCACCATGCGGTCTTACTATGTACCATCAGGCACATAAATGTATAATTACTATAGCTCAATGTAATAATTTGTTTACAATTTGACCACCAATGCGCCAACCGATGAGAGCACGAACCGTCATTTGGAAAGAATGGTAGCAACGGTGATGACACTCGAGCATTCTGATTGGCTGATATTTGCAATGAATGATATCGGTACCACAATTATAATTCGATCACTGATATCCCAAATATTGTCACAAATGATTGAATACAGTTCTCTAAACTCTTTGCTACTTCCCCCTTGAAGTTGATTCAACGGGAGAGAAGAGAAGGTAACAAGAAAATGTTTACATTTATTTTTGCAGGAAATGTAATAACAATTTGGTCATATTAAGTCGAAGATTAGGTATACCAGTAAAGAAAACCGTACCAGTTCATATACAAATGACCTGCATGTGATAAATAACACGTGCCAGCTTCAAGAGCAGTGCAGCCAATTATGTTTAGTTAATAACAGGCCCTAAGATTTAGAGCAGGCCTTTCGTCCTAAGATCGTTACTGTACTAAATCACAACCTGTAAATATCCCTAATCGAAACTAAACCATTTTCTCATACCTTCAAATATATTTTCCTCTTTGGGTACACTCCTGAAGGCAGGGTCATTTTTGGGACAGTCTACAATTGAAATATGTGAACGCTGTGTGTGTTTGGGCAAGCATTATTAACATTGCAATGATTTGCATGGATTGCCAGTAACAAACGTAGATAAGTAGACATACAGAATATTTTTTTGCATCCTTACCTGCCGACCTGCTTAGTATCAATTTAACACGTTACTTAACATGTGGTACCGTAAAGAAATCAAAGGTGACTGTACAAATCAGTTTTGATGAAGTAATGTCCCAACAAAGTTAGTTAAAAATATTCTTACCTGACTTCACTAGTGACATTGACTTCTTGTTCGTTCACTGACACTTTGCCCACTCTATTTTCTTAGTAAATTACTTCCCACAACACTTTTCACAGATACTGTTTCATTTTCTTTCTAGCACAACTAAATGTAAGCCATATCACGTAAAGCAAACTGTTCTCATTCAAAAGTAGAGTCAATAAAGGCGCGCACCTACACGGTTGACGGTTTCTTCTGTAATGACGAGCAACTGCTCAATTCTCGCCAATCCAAAATTTAGGCTTTCACTTTTACGTTTCTGTTTGCTCTACGATCAACTGCTGCAGCAACAGCGGGAAAATCAACCACTCATGTTAGGACATTTGTTTTGTATTGTTTTGAATGAATTTTAATTTAAACCAATAAATAATGTCTCAAATGGCATAGCGTCATTCAATCTAGTTTTTTTCAACATTTTTCGTTGTCTCACTAGATGACAACTATGTTTTTTTTTCAACAACTCACACAAAACGCAACTGCATTTTACACACCGATTGGCTAAAACTTGCAGTTCGATTGCTACAGATGTAGGGCAAGTAGCAGTATAGGTACCTCTTAACGTCAAATAAAATTAAACCTGTTCAAATTGTCCGTGCTGAAATTCATGAACAATAATTTACTTCCTTTATGAAACATACAGTGTCAACTGTTTGATATTCATCAGTATCAATTCATTAACAATGTATTTTTTGCAGGTTCCATGTACTCACATTTCCTGTAATATCGCACATGCAGGAACCTGTTCAATTATCAGCTTATATTCTACCCATACGTAGCTTCTGTTAACAATTCAATTAGGTTCAGAATGTACCATTCGTGTACCAAATATTACACGAGTTAATGTTATAACCAATCCCATACGAGACATTTTCTACTCCAAGCTTCTTTATTAATTGACAATTTAAACACTGTATTGTCATGATAACTTGAATGTCAGCTGACTTGACTTACAGTGTAGCTGATTAGAGTAAGGAAAAAGATGAGCATGAAAGGGATGAGCATGGACAAAATCAACACTTTATTGTATCGTTTCCTTGTGTCTTGACATGTAAAATGATAAGAACAAAGGTTGACCACATATAAAGTATATTCATGTGGCAAATGTTGTTTTCAGAATAGCTCGCGCTGACGGAGAGTTATTGGCACATATTATCTGTGTATTGGAATACAAAATACACATACAGTTGATTCAAAACAAGATAACTGTAATTATAGGTGACTTCACCTGCAACGTAGTCTGGGAAAGCCGATCAGCAGACCTAAAGGGAATCCGACTGGCCGACTTCGCAAACAAGAACGTTCTAGAACAACGGCTAGTGGAACTCATCGGAAAAAAACAGTTTCCTGGATCTGACGTTCTCTACGGAAGAGAACTTAGTAACCCAGTTCATTGAAAAGGAACACATGTGCACAAGTGATCACAAGATTGTCTGGTGTCTCATCTAGGTACCAGCAAATTGAGCAATCTCAATCGCTGGTCTCCTCTCGCGAGAAATCTAGGCAGTCTCAAATGAAATTGCCTCTATCTACTGGTGGTTTTCAACTAGTCACTGATAGAGGAGACGGTTCCCGACAAAATGAAGGAAGCCGACATTACCCCAATCCACAAGAAAGGAAGCCCATAAAGCATCCCGAGAAATTAAAGACACATTAGTCTAACTTCAGTAGAGGGATAAATGTCAGACTGGTTTCTGATGTGAGAGATCATTGCTGAACAGCCTCCTAGAATTCTTCCACCAAATGATCTCTATCCACGACAACTCAAGAGCTATCGATATTCTGTACTTTGACTTCAAGAAGGTATTTGACAAGGTCTCTCTCACGAGCTCCTAACCAATGTAAGAGCTCTTGGAGTTGAGGGTAGAACTGCGAAATGAATAGAACAATGGCTCTTAGACAGTAGACAGAGAGTGGTGATCAACGTTGAAAGTTCAACGTGAGTCCGGGTCAAAAGTGGGTCTCTCAAGGATCAGTCTATCACCCACTCACTCCTGTTCTTCGTCGCTATCAACGACCTAGACGCAGGCCACGCCAGTAAAATATCAAGGTTTACTGAGGATACCAATCTATAAGGAGATGCAGTAAGCCTTATAGCTGTCGAGTCCTTGCAACCAAACCTCACCAGATTCAGGGAGTGATCGCAGGCATTGGCAAGTGCCGTTCACCACCGATAAGTGCGCAGTCGTACACATCCAGAGAGCGAACGAATCTGAAAACTATTCTTTTTTGGGTAGTCTGTCCCGACAGACAGCATGGACCTCAAGTTATCAGGACAATTCATCGAAGTTGAAAACAACGAAAATAAAATATGGGTGACATCGGAAAGCAGTTCGAGTACAGAGCCAAACAAACCATCCTAACTCTTTCCAGTTCCGTTCTTCCACTCACGTCCAAGACAGACACAGGCTAAAAAAGGTTCAAGCTAGGGTAACCAAAATGATCACTACTCTCAGACACTAAAGGGTACCAAAGAAGACTATAAGTACTAATCTCTTCATCCTAGGAAACGTAGCCATACAGGGAAACTCATTGAAATTTTCTGAACCCCCTTGACATTAAACGATTACCTTGCCAGAAGCCACAGATAGAAACTGCGTCCAGAAAGGTTCGACACACGATTCTTCAGAAACATCTTTATCTCAACTACTAGCCAAAAGTTTGTGGCAGGGTATACAATGCTGACGAAAGCAAGTAGAACCAATTCGTGGATGGAGCGGGATAGAGGACGGACATACCTTGTTGTGCCCATAACACCTCGCCTGCACAGCGGAACTCGACGACATTGAGGGAACTAGGCCAGGAGGAGCAACTCTTGGGGTAAAGACACAGGAGGTCGTAGCCTTGTGCGGAGCACGCCAGGCTAACAAGGCTTACCGTGCGCAGTCCCCGAGACAGTCGGTATCCATAGATTAGATTAGATTAAATGAGAGTAAGGAAACAAACGAGCACAAGTGCTCATGTCGAGTGTTTAATTTGAAAAAAGTAAAAAAAGAGTAGGGGATAGTCAAGGAGGCTTTAGAAATTCACGCACACATACAGAAAAAGAAAGGTTGTAAAGACAAAAAGGAGAAAGACCACCACTACTGTCGCCACTACCTCCTACCACCACCCCACTACTACCGGGGGCATTCCGCCCGGAGAAGAAAGGGTCGAGTGTCAAGATGACAGTTCAGGATCGGGGCGAACAAGATGGGGAAATAAGTATTTAGGTTCCAGGCGGTCGCATCTCAGACGGTCGAGCAGCGACGGACACGCCCATATGCTCAGCGAACTCACACTTTTACTCGAGAGCATGCCTGTTGGCTTGCCCCAGAGGTTGGGTCAAACGGACTCCAACTAGGTATTGAGTCTACTTCCAAAGGAGCATATGGGAATAAAATTTCGACAAGTATGTGCACATTTAAGAGAGCAGCACACCCAGTTTCCGGGTAGCGGTCCTGTTCCATGTGTTCAGAAGATTAAGTCTTTTGTACGCAAGCGGTTCCTTGAAGGCTGTCGCACTTAAAGGTGAGACGTCGGAGTGACATCTCCCAGGAATAGACCTGCCCTTGGCTGATCTAGAGTCTAGGTCGGAATTTTGAAAAATGTCGTGAAATTTTGATAAGTGACTATGTAGGAGAGCTCCACGCCCAGGTTCCTGAGAATGGTTCTCCCTAGTGTTCAGTTGAATAAGTCTCTGAACACGTGTGACTGGTCCTACAAGAGCATTTCATGTGAGATGTCAGAAGGACATTTCCTGAAAAAAAGTTGCTCATGGCAACTCCTGAGTTCAGTCAAATGATACAAATTTTTAAATTTATTGAATAGTTATCGCAGAATTTTAGTTAAAAACGGCAAGTGATCAGTATTTACATTTTGAATTTAGATAATAGTCAAGGGGAACACAATGTTTTAAATTTTGACAAGCATCTAGCGTAGAATTTAATCCGAAAAAGAGCCAACGATTTTTGAATCTTGAGATTTATTCTTATTTTTTGACATTGCTGCACCAGGTTCCACTCGAATCTGTGCTACAAAAGAGAAGGTGGTTAGTTATCCACATTGTACAAGGGAATAAATTTCAGGGTAAGATGTCTGAGGGACATTTAACAAATATTATTTCACAAGGTAACTGGTGCGTGCTCCCAAGCAAAGGCAGCACGAGCTGTTAGAAATTTTGAAAAATGGTTATTATAGCAGGGTCCTTGAAGGCTGTAGCACTTCAAGGTGTGACGTCAGAGTGACATCTCCTAGGAAGAGTTGCTCGTGGCAATTCCTGAGTTAAGTCGAAAGAACACGAGTATTTAAATTTTGAAAAACGGGTATTATAGCAAGTTTCAGTCCATGAGTGGCACGAGTATTTAAATTTAGAGTTATGTCAAGTCAGAGGAAACAAAGATTTTTAATTTGTGATCAACTATCGCAAGATTTGCTCTAAAAAAAGGCTGAACAGTTACCGCAGATTTAAATCCAAAAAGGCAAACAATCGGTATTTAAATGTTGAAATTATTGCAGGGTATCTATAAGGAATAGGTTAGTAGGTGAGCGTCTCTCTGCGCCATGTTGCAGCAGTGTCACTTCCGGATCTGTACTACAGGAGAGAAAGAAGACAGTGGTTTATTCAAAATGTACAGATGGGTCAATTTAAATTCGAGATGCCGGAGGGGCAGGTGCATTAAGTGCACTATTATCATATTTTAGGACGATCTGCCAGAAGGACATCTCTAAGATCTATATATTTCAACTGAGGTGCCTGAGAAGCTTTAAATATTTCAAGTGAGATGCCAGAGGGACATCTCCAGGTGATGTAACCGGCGTTGATAACTGCATCGGTATTATTTAGTATCAAGTTTTTTCTTTTATTTTTCCCTTCATGACACGAAGAGAAAAAGAGAAAAAGACAGAGAGAAAGAGTAGCATCGTGTCGATAGTGTCCTTCCATAGGAAGGTCCTCACTGATTCAACAGATGGATGTTTTTATCCCATTTCTCTCCTATCTTTTCTCACCCGACAGAGAGAGTAGAAAAATAGGGATAAAATAACATTGCGTCGGCAAGGTCTCTCCGTAGGAGGATACTCATTGCCTAACAATGGATGGTATTTGTCGAATCTACGTCGTATCGTAGAATTGAGCAAGCTCTTCTCATGGTGCGGTTTTGATTTTCACATGTCATGGGATGTGGAAGTGAGCCGCCGTTGCGGCTCATCGGTAAGCGTCGCTGGGTCGCCGGCAGACTTCACCCGCACAAGTTTATCGAATCTACGTCGTACCTTAGAGTTGAGCAACGCTCTCCTCATGGTGCGGTTTGATTTTCGCATGGCATGCGGTGTGGGGGTAAGCCGTCGATGCGGCTTCTCAGCAAGCGCCGCTAAGTCGCCACAGACTTCACCCGCTCTGATTCGTTATTGTTATCTATCTTTCCCCTATTTTTCTCCTCTCTTTTCTTTCCCGTAGGGAGGAAAGAACGGGGAAAGAAAAACACTATTGGGTCGGCAAGGTCTCTACATAGGAAAATACTCATTGCCTCAACAATAGATGATATCTGTCGAATCTACGTCGTACCGTAGAGTTGAGCAAAGCTCTCGTCCTGGTGCGTGTTCGATTTTCGAATATCATGGGGTGTGGGGATGAGTCGCTGGCAGACTTCACCCTCACTAGTTCTCAATTTTGGCTATTTCTCCCCATTTTTCTCCTTTCTTTCTTCTCCCACAGGGAGGGTAGAAAAGTAAATAAAAAAATGACATAGCTCTGACCTTTACCAGTCTTGGCCAATCCCACCTACCACATTGTGACGACAACCAGATAGATCATAACCAGATCAGGCATCTAATTGAATGGAAAACGTCCGAGGTGTTAGATGACAGATTAGCGGCTGGTTCTACTTGGCACGGGGGGTAACAGAGTTTGCTCTGTGCAGTCCCCGACACGGTCCGCGCCACGAACTACGACCACTACACTAATGAATCTGCTTTCGCGGAATCTATACAGCCATTTTTTTTGGTCAGCCTGAAAAAAGCTGGCTTCTTGCTAAGCGGAATCGCTTGATGACACAGCAAACCAGGAAACGGTACAGTGTGGCAACAGAGAGTCCTGTCCTGATACACCGGCCCCGGTTTGAGCAGGAACAACCAAGTCTGGAATCTCTCGTCACTCTGCTTCCCCACCCTCATTCAAATAGGGGGGGACATAGACCCCGAGTAGGTTATAGAACCCCGAGCTGCCCTGTAACGCACAAGCGGCACAGGGGCATGGGGATCGGTGAGACATTACACACAATGAGTCTAAACTGAGGGGACTCCGAGAGATTCACGTTAACCCTTATCATTCCCTTATCATTCCTTGCTATTTGAAACCGCTGCTCCCTCCCCCTCTTCATTCTCTCTCTTTTGATCACGCTGCCTCCATTCACTCTCCATCTAACGATGATGCTGCTGCCTTCTCTTCACTCTACTCTCGGCTTCCCCTTCACTCACCTTCACTCACCCTTTCCGGATGACACCTCCCTCTCTTTCCACAGACAACGACTCTCCCTCAAACCGATGACGTCGCCTCCCCCTCACTCTCCCACCACAGAGGATGCTGTTACCCCATCAGTCTCCATATAACGATGACGCAGCCTCCCCATCACTCTCCTACCACCGGTAGCGCTGCTTCCCCCTCACTCTCCCACCACAGAGGACGCTGTTACCCCATCACTCTCCATATAACGATGACGCAGCCTCCCCATCACTCTCCTTCCACCGGTAGCGCTGCTTCACTCTCACTCTCCCACCACAGAGGACGCTGTTACCCCATCACTCTCCATATAACGATGACGCAGCCTCACCATCACTCTCCTTCCACCGGTAGCGCTGCTTCACCCTCACTCTCCCACCACAGATGACGCTGTTACCCCATCACTCTCCATATAACGATGACGCAGCCTCACCATCACTCTCCTTTCACAAGTAGCGCTGCCTACCCCTCACTCTCCTTCCACCGGTAGCTCTGCCTCCCTATCACTCTCCCACCACAGAGGACGCTGTTACCCCATCACTCTCCTTCCACCGGTAGCGCTGCCTACCCCTCACTCTCCCACCACAAACGACGCTGTTACCCCATCACTCTTCTTACATCTATGATCGATGCTGCATCCTCATCAGTTCCTCATGGCTAGATGACGATGCCTTCTCTGCATTCACTCTCCAACGATGACATCCATACCTTCGCGCTGCCTCCACCGATGGCGCTGCCCCCATCACTCTCCTTATAACGATAACGCAGCCTCCACAACACTCTCTCACCACAGAGGACGTTACCTACCCTACTCCCGCCAATCCTCCACAATCGAAGCTGTCTTTCATTGAAACTCCCTCCACCGATGACGCAGCCTCCCCTCTGATATTTTATGGCGGAAAACGCAGACTCCCTTGCACTCTCCTTCCACCAATAACGCTGCCTGTCATGTCCATATGTTTAATAAATAAGATTTCATATACAAGAATAATTTTTCAGCTAAATCATAGGAATTAATACGTGACGAGAATTAGTTTCATGTGCTAACGAGAAAGCCTCGGAAAGGTCTGTCAGTGTGAATTCGTTATTGCAAGGGGACTGAAAGGATCGAGCCTGTCTTGTCTTGCAAACACTCGCTACCGGCCCAAACTTGACATATAAGTATTGTAAATAAACCTATACTGAGTATATCTGTGTTCAAGTTTTTTACCATATACTAATATTCATACTGTCTCCCTCTCTCCGTCCCCTCGACCGATGACGCTGCCTCCCCTTCACTTATCTTCCACAGATGAGGCTGCCTCCCTTATACTCTTCCTCCACAGATGGCGCTGCCCCCTTCAATCTCCATCCACAGATGGCACTGCCTTCTTTTCTCTCTCCCTTCACAGATTGCGTTGCCTCAACTTCACTCTACCCTCCTCCGATTTCAGGTCTCTTCTTCCTTCTCCACTCTACCGATGACACTCCCTTCCATTCACTCTTCCGTCGCAGATGGCAATGCCTCCATTTCGCTCTCACGCCAGTTATGGCACTGTCTCCATTTCCCTCTCCTCTCCTCCGATTACGGGCCACTACTTCAGGCTCTCCATTGGTGTCCCCTTAACCAAAGATCTGAGCTCCCCATCGTCCTGCCTTCCCTTCAGCCCTTCATCTGTCTCCCGCAACCAATGATCATACTTCCTTTTCGGCATCCTTGCAACCTTCAAATCGGTCTCGCCTCAACAGAAGGTTTCACCTCCTCCTGGCCACTCTTCAGATTCCTCGTCGGTTCCTCCTCTACTTCCCTAGCTAGCCCATCGGTCTCCCTTCCACCAGAGCATTTCCCTCCCCTTCAGCCTCCCTCTCACTTCCCTCCTCCAGGATGGTATTGAGGCACCGTCCGTCAGCCCCGATGTTGAAAGAGATTAGTCGTCTTGAGGAGTCTGGCTCGGCAGCGGCTCCTGCCCGATAGCGCCGCCCTGAGCCGAAAAGGATAGAACCAGTCGATGTTGCTAAACCCTCGCCTTGTGTGTGTATCTGTGTATCATGCCTGGCTTTGGCTGTCTCGAGAGGCCCAGCTTGTCCCAAGCTGATCCTCCAAGTAATACAGGCCGAACGGGCTGGACTCCCAGAATCCTTTTCGGATTCTGCTGGAATATCAAGGAACGAAGGAGGCAAGAGCACGTCTTCTTCGTCAAGAAGTGGCGAGCTCGGGCAATGGGATGCTTCCTCTCTTGGGCATTTGGGGGCCTCGAGAGGAAGCTCAGCTTACTGAGATCCTCGGGGGGCACTCGAGTTGGCACTCCACTCTATGCTGAAGCCAAACATGCGACGTGCATCGACGATACCAAATTCTGAAGACGATTGCAACTGAACGTTTGAATACAAATTTGCTAACGATTCTCGGCTTTTAAATTTGATTAGACTGGGATTTTTAAACATATCATATCACTGTGATTATTAAACATAATAT